>JACEGR010001974.1:0-144839 GCA_014170235.1 Listronotus bonariensis | reverse complement strand
TTCTTGAGACAGTATTGAAACTTTTCACCGAGTTCTGTATACTATTTTATTTACAATCATTTTTTTTCTATTTCATTTATTTTTTAATAGAAAATGTGTCAACCCAATAAAATGGTTTTTAATTTGTCACATAATTACGCCACCTGACCTTTATCGCGCAAGGTGTGACAGAGATGTGTAAAATATCAAACAAGACATTCGAAATTTTGTGACTGATGCTAGAGTTACTAACTTCTCTTCTGCCTTCCGTGGACCGAAAGTAAGTCGGAAAAGTGACACTTTCAAACTTTTTAAAAGTCTTACAGTCGGAGTTGTAAATAAAAATATAATTTATTTAGCAGAGATGTTATCCTTAATACGCCAGTATTTCGCTATAGCTTAATTTTCTATTGCGGATTTTTTCTGGCTGGTATTATAAATTCATTTATCATAATTATTTTTTATGGTACATACGTATTTCCGGGATATTCAAATACCATTAAATACTATGGTTTGGACAAATTATTCACGTATAAACAATTTGCTAAAATAATGCATTTAAATTTATTAATATTACCACGACAAAAAAATTATTAATATTTATATTTAAATGAACTTTTTAAAATACAGAGTAATTCAAAAATCGATCTCGAAACTTAAGGGGGTGATTCTACTTGACAAAATAAGGGTAGAGCTTCATATACATTTTTTTCAAAATGTCATTCGTTTTCGAGTTACAAGCCGTCAAAGTTCAATTTTTATTTTGGTTTTTCGCCATATTGCATTTATTTTTTAACCAATCCAGTTGATATTTGGCACACAAATCGAGCTTTGCGGAATCTAAAATTTTAAGACAAAAGTACTTTTTTAAATACCGCCAGAGGGCACTTTACCTAACACTTAAAATTTATTTACATCATAACTTTTGGATTTTGACATATATCGCAAAGTTGGAGGCACCATTTTATAGACAATCAAAAACCTAAAAAATATGCTACTTTTTATGCTAGTCGACAAACCCAACCCTTTAGGCACCAATCAACATTAAAGTTTTCATCAATTTCAACAAACTTTACGAGGGCGATTCTACAACAGAAAATTAGAAAAACACTTCCTATATAAACATATATCCTATACGTCTTAGTTTTTGAACTACGGTGTGTTAAATATTTAAAAAAAAAAAATTTTTTAAATTAATAATTAATTTGATTGAAATTGATGAAAACTTTGATGTCTATTGGTGCCGAAAAAGGTAAGGTTTATCGACTTTAATAAAGAGTACCTTATTTTTAAGTTTTTAATTGTCTATAAAATGGCGCCCCCAGCTTCGCGATATCTGTTAAAATAAAAAGTTATGATGTAAATAAATTTTAAGTTTTAGGTAAAGTGCCCTCTGGCAGTATTTAAAAAAAGTACTTTGTCTTAAAATTTTAGAATCTGCAAACCTCGATTTGTGTGACAAATAACAACTGGATTGGTTAAAAAATAAATGCAATATGGCGAAAAAACCAAAATAAAAATTGATCTTTGACGGCTTGTAACTCGAAAAAGAATTACATTTTGAAAAATAATTATATGAAGCTCTACCCTTATTTTGTTAAGTAGACTCACCCCCTTAAGTTTCGTGATCGATTTTGAATCGCCCTGTATAAAGTTTAGTATAATTTTTGATACTAAAACCATATAACTTTACAAGTTTTTGCATAAAACCATGTTTTTTTATATGTATATTACAAAATTTAACAGTTAAAAAATAACTGTTATTTATAAAACATATTTTTAATTTTTTACGTCGTTTTGGTCTTATGATATATATCGCCTTCACTTTACAGTTTTCCAATTCATTTTTATGTCATTCCATTACTTTATTTAAAAATAAAATTTAATTAGGACTATAATATCAATAACAAAAATGTAGACTAGAAATTAGGGCCGGATTTAGAGGTGTGAAGGACCTAGGGCAATGAGCCTACAGGGGCCCTCTGAGATTAATGGAATTTTGTACCCAAAAAAAATTAAAAGCAAAAAAGGTTCTTACCAATAAATAAGTAATGGCATCACTGAAAATAATTGGAATTTTGTATCCAAAAAAAGCCTTACCAACAAATAGGCTTCACTGTTCACTTCTCGAAGCTGCGGCACTGCAGTGTTCAAATAAAATTTCATTACATCTAATTCCCAGTATATTTTGCTTCAGGTGGAGACCACTTTTAAATAAAAGTTTAGACAAAAAATATTTTTTCTACGACTGTTACTTTTTTTCTTCTTTATATAAACATAAAGTTATCTATTTAAGTACAGGGTGGCTCGAATTCGACGCTCATCATTGGGATTTCGGAAACCGTAAGAGATACAGGATCGGTTAAATGGAGGCAAAGTTGCGCAATTTGATGCTCAATAAAATGCCGTTTTGCGTTTTAAAAATTCCAAGTACTTCCGAAGATATTCGAAAAAACCGGAATTTTCAATTTTGGTTTCTATTGTTTCCTGGCTATATTTGTTAAGATAACTCAAAATGAAAACACGTTTTCATGGCCACTTTTTCTGCTCTATAATTCAGTGTGATTAAATATTAAATCTGACGTTTCGGCTTCTGGCGACCATTATCAACTTAATTTTTTTAAATACGGACCTGATATTTTTTTCAATTTAATTAAATCCTTTCATCACTCTTAAAACATTATATATCGCCACTTTGATATTTGCTGACGTTTCGTACGGATAATTCCATCACCAGAATATTGCATATTTATTTAACCATAATACGGCCCTGAACTACATTTTTAGGTAAAAAGGTAAAAAAAGAATAAACTTATTACATATTCATAATGTTTTATTGCAACTCATTGATATCTAACAGCGGAAATTACGTTATTAACAGAAACTAACCAGCAGGTACGAATTCAAGGAGAACTTCATTTAATGTATGGATTGGTATTTGGAGGAACAAAATTATTGGACCTTTCGTTTACGAAGGGACCTTAACTTCCGAACGATATCTAAATTTGATTAGGAATGATGTCTTGGACGCCCTAGATAATTAACCTTTGGCAGTATTTCAAGAAATAGGGTGGCAGCAAGACGGAGCTCCTGCCCACAATGAAAGGAAAGTAGCTCAATTTCTTTACCATATATTTCCTAATAAATGGTTTTGCAAGATGGCCCGCTAGGAGCCCAGATCTTAGTCCCCTAGATTATTTCCTTTGGGGATATCTTAAGAACCGTTTATTTAAAAATGCACCTCACGACCTTTAAGTACTACGACAAAATTTGATAAGGGAAGTCGCTGCCATTCCTGCGAGAACAATTAATCGAGCTGTATTAAAAATACTAAGCAAAGCAAGAAAATGCATTGAGGCGGAAGGTTATCTCTTTGAACACCTATAATAGTGATTAAATTATGTTTATATTTAATATGAGCATCAAGATAGTACAAATTGTTTATGTAAGCTGATTTGTTGTCTACCTTTTTGTATCTTATGTCTAATATTCATGAAATTTTCGGTTAATAAAGTAATTTTCGCTGTTAGATATCAATGAGTTGCAATAAAAGATTACGAATATGTAATAAGTTTATTCTTTTTTTTACCTTCTTACCTAAAAATGTAGTTCAGGGCCGTATTATGGTAAAATAAATATGTAATATTCTGGTGATGGAATTTTCTGTACGAAACGTCGGCAAATATCAAAGTGGCGATATATAGTGTTTTAAGAGTGATGAAAGGATTTAATTAAATTGAAAAAATATCAGGTCCGTATTTAAAAAAAAATAAGTTGATGATGGTCGCCAGAAGCCGAAACGTCAGATTCAATATTTAATCACACTGAATTATAGAGCAGAAAAAGTGGCCATGAAAACGTGTTTTTTATTTTGAGTTATCTTAACAAATATAGCCAGGAAACAATAGAAACCAAAATTGAAAATTCCGTTTTTTTCGAATATCTTCGAAAGTACTCAGATTTTTTAAAACGCAAAACGGCATTTTATTGAGCATCAAATTGCGCAACTTTGCCTCCATTTAACCGATCCTGTATCTCTTACGGTTTCCGAAATCCCAATGATGAGCGTCGAATTCGAGCCACCCTGTACACTACCAAAGTTCCGTTACACATAAAACGTACGAACGCCGTACGCTATAAAAATAAATGTCTGGCCAGACATAACCATGTATTACTTTATTTGTAAATGATTATATTGCGATCAGGTGTAATTTAAAGCGTAGTATATTAGACTCATATTACTGCAATTGAATTAAATACAAAACTTTTTGCACCGCATCCCCCTACATTTCACCAACGAGACGCACGGCTGCGGGCTCGTTGCGGTTATGTGTGCGGCCAGACTTTAATGTAACCTAACACGCATGCGCCGCGCCTGCATGTAAGAGGTTACATTACTTTTAATGGATAGGGCGTAAGGCGTTCGTACGCCTTATGTGTAACGGGACTGAAGTGTTAGAAAAAGTAACTTTTTGTTAAAAATACGACGCATTTTTTACACTTTGATTTTGTGTTTTGTTGTATGTTAAGAATTATTAACGCACCACAACTAAACCAAAAATCAAGTTTAGTTCCTATAGGTTTATTACATCTTTAAGTTTTAATTTAATAAAAATATTAAAAACCTATAATAAAAATGAATTCGTATGACTCAAAAATTAAAAATTATAATTGTAATTTAAGTAACAAGTGCATAAAGTGATACTTTTTTACGAATGGGAAGTTTGACAGCAAGAGCCTTTAGGCGAATGCAGCGATCCCATGAGTAAAAAAGACACTTAATGCATGTGTTTCATACTATATTTTTCCACGACCGTATAAAAATTTCCCAAAATACCATTTTATACATGTATTCATCTAAACTTATTAATTTTAATTTTTGCAGCACAGCCATTATATTGCAACAAAAAATCAGAGCCTTCTTATTTTTTAAGAGACAATTATCCTCTTTATAACTATGCATTTATTATTTAATTTTAAAAAATTGTATGTACTTACTTTTTGTAGAAATAATACTAAAAAAGTATAAATTCCTTTTTAATTTCTTAGTCATTCAAATTCATGATTACTATTAATTTTTAATAATTTCCATTAAATTTATTTGCAAACTGTCAAATTTTAAAACTAGTGACACATAAACTCGAAATCGAAAAGGTAACTTGACGGTTTGGTTCAGTTGATGTCGCGTTTACTGTTACATTGCATAAATTATATTTAAGTTTTTGTAGTAGGCTTGAAACAAAACACTTATTCAAAATGTGATTAAAAGCTTCGAAGTGTTAAAAAAAGTTACTTTTTTTAACACTTTATGTAGTGTACTAGAATGGAGTATTTTAACTTCATGTTGATTAAAAAAATAGCATTTTTTTAACGGTCGTGGAAAATAGTAATTTATGTAACAAGTGCATAAAGTGATACTTTTTTTTTTGAATGGGAATCCTTTGAGTAAAAAAGAAACTTTATGCATGTGTTACATACTATATTTTTCTACGACCGTATAAAAGTTTTAAATTACCAGTTTATACATGTTTTATTTATATAAACTTAATAATTTTAATTTATGCAGCTCAGCCATTATATTTCAACAAAAAATCGTAGCCTCCTTATGTTATAAAAGACAATTTACCCTCTTCATAAATATGCCGTTATGATTTAATTTTAGAAAATCGTATGTACTTTTTTTTAGAAATAATACTAAAACAGTATAAATTCCTTTTTAGTTTCTTAGTCATCCAAATTTATTATTACTATTAATTTTAAATAATTACTATTAAATGTATTTGCAAACTGTCAAATTATAACACCAGTGACATATGAACTAAAAGAAATAATGACGAAATCAAAAGTAACTTGACCGTTTGGTTCAGTTAATGTCTCGTTTACTGTTACATTGCATAAATTGATATTTAAGTTTATTGTAGTAGGCATGGAAACACTAATTTAAGGTGTAAAAAAGCTATAAAGTGTTAAAAAAAGTTACTTTACACTTTATGTAGTGTAGAGGAAAGTGCCCGAATATCGCACACTTTTTTTTGGGGATCTGTATCTTGGAAGGAAAGTAATTTTAAACTGCGATTATAGGCTGAAAATGTAACCTTGTTATTAATAAAAAAACATCATGTATCAAAAATATATTTAGAAAACAAAATTTCCTATTACATAAAAAAAACAAAAATGTTACACTTTTTAACATTTTAATAGGGTAACCTAATATCGCATATGCGATATTGGGAAACTTTTCAGTGAACGGTATTAGGATGCTTATCCGGACAAACAGAAGTCACAAACAAATTTCTTGTTTTTGTCCGAATTTGCGCATTCCTCGTGGCCCCATTTAAGACACTGACAGCATCTTATCCATTTTTCGCCTCTGGTATCCTGTGAGTACAATCTCAAACAAAACATGTATTCTGCATCATTTTCCTCATTTTCGGAACTGCAATCCATGTCAGAATCATCGTCCAATTCCATATTTATATCCGACTCACTTGACTCGCTATCATATTCCTCTTTTCGGAGTCTGCTATTTTTCTTTGAATTTGTGGTGGTCGAAGTAGCAGGTTTCTCTTCTAAATATTTATTTTTCTTTATTGGTTTCTTCGTCTTATCGCCTACTCTTGCAATATTTATTTTATTTTTCTTTGTTACAGGCTCTTTATTAGATGGAGCAGCTTCACTTTCTAAAGATACTACACTCTTTTTACAGCCTTTTTTTATTAATATCTGCCACACTTTTTCTAAGTCCTTCTTATATGGTGTACTGGTTATTAATTTTGCTGGCCCTGTTCTGGGCTTCTTATTTAAGACAGTTTTACATGCTCCACTGACAGATGGTAGTAGAGTTATGTTTTCAGGGCTTATGTAGACGTTATGTGGTGGAGTAACTTGTCCAGGATGCGAAGTGTTATCATTCTCTGTTGAAGGTGGAGGTGTTGCTTCACGTTGTCTGCAAATAGCAAAGTCGTAATCATGAAAAATAAATCTGTTGAAGGGAAAAATGCCGCTTTTCCTGAACCCATTAGAGGAGACTTCCGCGGTTGCAGCTTTTAGGTATGCTCTACCGAATAATTCGCCTATCTGATAAACAGAAATAGTTCTATTAACATGATTTTTAAGCCAGGTCTCAATCTCTTGGGAATAATATGTTTTGAATGGACTCATAAATGCAAGATCCAATGGTTGCATTTTATGGGTCGAATGGGGTGGTAGATTGATAATTATCACACCATGTGTTCTAGCAAGCTCAATGAGGTCCAAATTTCGCGTATGAGAGTAGTGTCCATCAAGAATTAGTACGACTGGGTAGGTACTTTATCTTCATGTTAACGATTAAAAAACTGCAAATTTTATTATACGGTCGTTGAAAAATTGCCATAAATGCATAAAGTGTCTTTTTACACATAGAATTACCATACTCGCCTGACAGCTCGTGATGTCAAACCTCGAATTCAAAAATAATTTTCACTCTATGCACATAAACTACTATTTTAATAAAATATATAAGTGATATCTCAATAACATTTTTTTACAATTAATTTTTCTTTTGCACAAAGAAATTTATGTTTATACAGGGTGTTCCAAGAATATGTGGGCAATCTCTCGGATTTATATAGAACACATAAAAATATTGTGACAAGTTCATATAAATATTTTCCCAAAGTCCCCCTTTTCAGAGATATGTGCCCTTAAATAACACCACTGAAAATCGTTTTTTTTTCAAATAACTTTTATATCACTTAGTATAATGAAATAATTTTTTAATATGATAAATACCAGTTAGGACTTCTTAAAATGGTATCCTCGTAAAACATTTGCCTTTCTTAGTTCGCCTGGGGCGGACTAACCCTTACACAATGGTACTAATTTTTTTACACCCTGTATAATAAAGGAATAAAAATATCATTTTTTAATAGCTTAAACCCTTAGCTAAAAAAAGGGACTCCTATTCGATATCGATAAAGTGAAGCTTTTCGAAAAAAACAACATTTTGATTAAATTGGGTTGTATTTAATAATTTTGTTTGTCGGTTCGACATAGGCTCCCTCTTATTTTATGAATTCCCTAGCTTTAATTATCGAAGATTATGGGACCCTCCACAATGCTGCAACTATATTTTTTAGTTTCGTGAAAATAAAAATATATTTTTTAGTAGTTTTCAACAGAATTGCCTATTGTTTGTAGATGTCCCTACCAAACAAAAATTTGTGTTTGTCGAAAACAGTTTAATTTTTTTGACATCTAACCAAGTACCTGTTTTTTTGCTAAGGATTTAGCCTACCCAAAAATATTTGTTTCATTTCTTTATTATACAGGGTATACCAAGTACTATAAAAAGTTATTCAAGAAAAACCTAGTTCCAGCGGCGTCCTGTAAACTAAATATAAAAAGCAATTATTTAAGACCTGCTTAGGTAAATTTTGGTTATAATTTATATAAATAGTTGTAACAAAACCCTGAATAGTTGATCCCTAAAAAATCTGATAACCTTTATAGAAATGTGCTTGAAATTTTTGTTTTACTTACTCTGTATATCCTTAGATTTGTAATAAAACTAACTACTGCTATTATAGCTTAGGACCGGGCACTAACCTTTATTACGAATAAAGTCTTCTGACTAATTAAAAATAAAAAACTTTCTCCAATGACGACACACACTTCATGGCCAACACTGTATGGAAAATAACATTAATTTCAGTAAATAATAATAATTTTGTAAATGTGTTTAAACGTCCGCCAGCAGCAAGCAAACTTAATACGTTTTTGTACAGGGTGTCCCACCTGGAACTGCCGCTATCGATTTCTCGAAAAGTACGCTCTGGAAAATGTTGAAAAGTTGGTAACATTTTAAAGTCAGTAGGGGACATACAACCAGAATATTTTGACAGCTCTACCACTTCCGGTTATCAGTCCAAACGTTTTTGACCTATTTTATATTTTATGTCAAAAATGACGTTTGCAAGCCATTACATAACCATCAATTTTTCTAAACAATAGCCTTTAATATGAGTTGGGATTGGGTTTTTTGTAGAGAAATAACTGCTTTAGCAGACTGTGTTGATATTCTATCAAATAATAAATACAGAGTGCTCAAAATTAATCGTTAAAAATTATAACGACAAAAACCTTAAAAGTCAATTTTTTTCAAATGGAAACCCGTATATTTTTATTACCTTATCCTATTAGGCATTAAAAATAAAAGCAAGTTTGTATAAGGATGTCTATTCCAAAAATTTATAGTTTTCGAAATAATAACGATTTAATATTTATCTATTCTAACAATGCATTTAAGTACAGGTAGGTACGGGGTAGTTGGCTTGTCTCTACTTTTTGTTGTCAAGGCCAACTAGAAGCCAAACTTTATGCCGTATTTAAAAGCATTGTTAAAATAGATAAATATTAAATTCTAAAAATTTCAAAAACTATAAATTTTTGAAATACACATACTTATACCAACTTGTCCTTATTTTTGATGCTTTATAGGATAACGTAAAAGATATGGGTTTCCAAAACTGACTTTTCAGTTTTTTGATGTTATAATTTTAACAATTATTTTGAACACTCTGTATTTATTAATTGTTAAAATATCAATACAGTCCACTTAAGTACTTTTTCTTTACGAGAAACCCAACTTATAATAAAGGCTTTTGTTTAGAAGAAATTGATGGTTAGGTAATGGCTTGCAAACGTCATATTTAACATAAAATTTAAAATAAGTCAAAAACAGTTGGACTTAGGTATAGACTATTTGATCTCGAATTTTAGGCAGAATCTAAAAAATAAGTAATATATAGGGTGTTCCATTTAAAATAAGGAAGGTAACAGTAACTTCTGGTAGAAACGAAAGTGGTAGAGCTGTCCAAATATTTTAGCTGTATGTCCCCCACTGACTTATAATGTTGTCAAATTTTTAAAAATGTTCAAAGTGGACTTTTCGAGAAATCGATTGCGGCAATCCCGGTGGGACACCCTGTATAATTGTCATAACAACTGTGTACTTCAAATTTCTATAGGCTTTAAAAAAGAAATAATGGAATAGTCTAGAATTTTCTAGATTTTTTTTTGTGTATTACAAAATCCCAAACTGTAAAATGGTTCACAGACTATGCAACTAACTGGGTATGACATCTTGTACAACTCAAGTAGATTCTACCGCCGAAACAATATACGGGGTGTTTCCTAACTACAATACGAAACAAAACAAAATTCCTATAAACATATATCTCATTTCTGAGATACAATTTTTAAAAAGTTCGCTATCTTTTAAATATCTTGGGAACCCTTTAACCGATTTTTGGACCCCCTTTCACCCTCTGATAAGATTTGCTTTAACCATCTCCCAACACCATCACCCAATCTCACGTGGGAGTTTTTAAAAGTTAATAAGTGCCTTGCATTGCAATAACAATACGCACCGAAATAAAGCACTATTTCTCAAAGCAAACTGCCCAAATCTCGTTAACTCTTTACTGTTTTTAGCGGAAGAAAAATTACGTAATGTTTGCACAGACCTTCCTTTCCCCTAAGGTAAGATTCTACTTAACCACCTCCATACCTCCCTAAATGCCTTACGTAATTTATGGACGCCCCGCCCCTTCAATACACGACTGCTCCTTTATTTTAGAACAAATAATTGGACGGAGGTAAACGGGGCGCGAAAATATCTTTTTACCTGCACGCCTGTAAGGTAACGTTTATATCATAGGGTAAATGGGGCGCCAGCCCTTCCCGAGAAGGGGGTGTGGGTCAGGGCAGGTAAGAATTCCTATAATTGACACTAATAATTTGTATACCACTTAATCAGTGAATAAGAAGGACTACATTTTGTAAAATGTACTTCGTATTTGTCAAGTGTATAATATGTAAATATTTTTGATGCAATAAATGTTTCGTAATTAATAAAATTTTTAAAAATAGACCAACATTTTATTTCGATACCTTTACTTTTAAAAGAAAACATTTGCGCCCCGTTTACCTTTACGATTTTATTGACCCCAAAGATCCCTGCGCCCCATTTACCTGTTCAATAAAACTTTAGTGAAAGCCTTGCGCCCCGTTTACCACCGCCGAAATAATTGTTTATAGTTTATTTTGGTTTTTATAATTATGTCTATTTTTAAATTTTAAAAGATATTTGACTTTATTCTTTTTTCTTTAAAACGAAGCAAGATAAGAAGATAATACAGGACGCTAAAAAGTTGCATTTTTAATTACCTAATTGGAAAAAAATATATAAGAACTTCATAAAAAGTTACCCACTAAGATGCCACTGGACCCAGTAATCTTAATCTAGGTAAGCTTAAAAGCGCCCTATTACAATAAATAGGTGATCAAAATTTTATCCAAATTGGTTAAAGGGTTTTTAAAATATTTGATAAATATCGACTATTTTAAACTTTAACGCCCTGCAGGTCAGAAATGAAGCAAATGCGGACCCTATAGAAAAAGAGATAAGAAATCACCCCTTAAGTTTCGTACCGTAGTTAGGAAACACCCGTATACATAATTTTCTTCTCATTTTTTTATAAACGTATAGCGACGCTATAATTCTTTTCTTACTAGTCAGTGTCAGTCAAAAATAATTATTTGTATTTTTTAAACAATATAAATGTTATTTATACAGGGTGTTCATCAACTTTTTCAAATAACCTTAAGGGATGATTCTCCAACGAAAAATAGGAAAACAACTTTATATAAACACTAGCTTTTGCCCGCGGCTTCTGTGCGGTAAGTTCGGAGTAAAACAATTTCCCTTTCCTATACCGTGAAGATTTTGAATAAAATTATATACATATAAACCTTCCTCTTGAATCACTCTATTATAAAAAAAACCGCATTAAAATCCGTTAAATAGTAATAAGAAACTTAATACAAAATTTTTGGTACTCCCTGCATAATATTTTTTTAAATACTAATAATAATTTTGCAAATCTTTATATTTAAGCAATTTTGTAAACCTCTATATATAACATAGTTACCTTTTTTTTTAATTGCAATAGGAAAGTCAATATCAAATCTTTGATGTAAACTATTTTTTAAACACTCGCTATATGTTTTTTATATTATTATACATACATATAAATCTTTCTCTTAAATCACTCTATGTATTAAAAAAACGCAGCAAAATTCGTCAAGTAATATCAAATTTTAAATGTAAACTATCTTTTTAAACACTCTGTATATGCTTTTTTTATATTATTATACTTCTGAATAGTGTAGCTTTCTGATTGTGTAAGAATTTTTATGATAGGTTTAGTACTTCCGAAGATTAGCGGCTATAAACAAACAAACCCACAAACTCACAAAGTTACAAACTTTACCTATTTATATATTAGTATAGATATATCCTGAACGTTCCACTTTTGGAGCTACATGGTGTTAAAATTTAGGAAATACAATAGGATTTTTACCAATACAGATATCTTCGTGAAATTTGGGAGAAATCTTCTATGTGTTAATGGACATTTTTTGACGTACAAGAAAAAATCAAAAATCAGTCACAAGTCACAACACAAAAGGGTTACTTTTCTTATAAAAATCCTTATATTAATTACTAGCGGACCCGTGCCAACTTCGTTGGGCGTTAATGTCTGAACTTTTGTTTAATCATAGTAAAATATAGCCTATAACACTTCTGAATAGTGTAGCTTTCTGATTGTAAAAGAATTTTAATGATAATAGGTTTAGTACTTCCGAAGATTAGCGGCTACAAATAAACAAACCCACAAACAAAGTTACAAACTTTACCTCTTTATATATTAGTATACACTAGTATAGATAAATACTATATTTTAAATCTTTTAACAATATTAAAAACTTTTTTAAATAAACCAATAATATATATTTCCCACAAAACAGTTATTATTATTTTTACTTATGTTAATATATGAGCAAATACCTTAGAAAAAAACTTATTGCCTAAACAAACAATACATTATATTTATTTGAGGTGATTCCTGGTAGACAGATTATTAAATTATTAACCGCAACATAGATCCATTAATAATGTAAATTTTATTTAAATGTAAATGTGTTTAACAAGACAATTTAAATACATGAATATTTATTGGTTCTTTACGGATAAAAGGTATAGAACATAGGTACCTATTTTGTTTTATATTAAACAGTATAATAAAACTGATGACCATGATTTTTATTAAACGTAAACTGGTATGTTCACCTTACCACCGACCTACCCTTACTAAAAACCATAATTTTTTCTGTTTAAACACCTTCAGTTTTATAGTTGAAGACTTAACCGGGGTATACACGGTCATGCAAACCTGAAACGCATTTGCATGAAAGCAAATGTCAAATGGAGCTTTTAATACACACGATTTAGATGTACCTGTCAGTTCAGCGGTAGTTTTGGCAGCTGGTGGTGTGATCAACTTGAACAATAAGCGTAATTCAGCAAAAAGATTTTTATTTGTGTCAATTTATTCATTACTTTTAACTTTCCAAAAACATGGATAACCCTGGTACATATCTTTAAAATCACGCAATACATCTTCCTGGCGCCAAAGAGCCATTTTCTTAACTCAAAACCAACAATATAACCCCGAAAACGACGTTCCTAAACTGAAACGTTAACTGACAGGTCCTACACATGCACAAGTTTGCACGACGCGCGCCCCGAAAAATCAAACTCGGACATCGAGTCGCATGCCAAGCCAGATGAGGAGGTTTTTAATACACACGCATACAAATTTGCGCGCGAACTTTGGCTTTTTTGACAGATGTGACAGTTTTGCAATACCGTGTATACCCCGGTTTTGGGGCAAAAACCGGACAAGACATAGTTTTTTGCACTAAACGTTTAAATTATCTATGGCGTGAATATACCTCGCGGGAAACATCTGCTGCAAACTAACAGTTGTGTGTATTGTCTAATAGTTCTATTTTTTGAAATACAAAAAAATTGCTTTGTTGATATTACTCAAAATATTAGGTTTGTTCCAGCAGGCCGTCAGAAATGTTTGCAACCGTTTGGATTCTGTGCACATCAAATTTGTCATTCCAGCAGTACTATTAGTTTATAATATTTATAATTTATATGCTACAGTTTTCTTTAAATTGCCAAAAACTTTGATGGACTTGTTTGGGTTTTGTTCCAAAGTCTTCAGTTATAGTCACATGATCCACGTGATTACAGAAGATTGTTTGTAAATTAAGCTATCTTTAAGAACCAAGTTTTTTTTTGTTTTTATTCTTAAAATCTACAAAAAATTTGACAAAGTAGGTTAAGAAGTGTTACTTCGTGTATTTTGAATTTTAAATGCGCCACCAAGATAAATTTTCGGTTCTCCATAGATTTTGTGAATACTTTTTGACTGGACGGGCTAATAAAACACGCCACAAGAACTGTTTCATTACAAGATTATAAGCCAAAAATAGTATATTACATTACAAGTGTGAAAATTAACTAATTTTACACGTGTGGAAATATTGTTGTACGAGGCGTTAGCCGAGTGCGACAAACCAGTAAGTGTTAAAAAGTCATATTATACTAGCTTTATATAACTTTCTTCATTTTAGAATTTAAAAAGGTCCTCATCTAATATGGCATGGTTTTTTCCATGTAATTCAAATTTACAGGCTCATACCTTTAAATTTATTTTAAAGAATAAAGAAAAATATGACAGCGATGACAGTTCTTTTCTGTTTTGGGTGGCGTCAGGCATGTTTACAATCCACTGATCTTGATGGATTGCCAATGTTATTATCTGCGCGAAACAAAAGTTACATTTCATGGGCAAGAAAACGAGAGATTAAATCACAAACAACATTCTTTTTGCGTTTAAATTTACATAGAATCTATTTTCCTTATATTTTCTAGTCTTTATAGTGCCCCCTTTGTGATGCCCCGGAACGTGAGGCCCTAAGTAATTGCTTAAATTGCTTATAGGTTAATTTGGAACTGGTAATACACTAATAAATAAAAACACAATTTTATGTTGGTTTATAATACCTAATGGTTTAAAAACTTTGTTCTTAATCTGAACTTAGTTCGTAGAACATAATTGCAGCGAGGTATTGCTTACGTATAGGTAGATAATTCTATCTCTATTTTTAACACAGATTTCTTTCTTTTTCAGATAATTGTTTAATTACCTGTCTTACTCCAACAATGCTAGAAGAATCAAAAAACGAAAGGGTAACATTAAGTAGATTTTTCAAGGAAAACCTAAATGCAATTAAGAATAGAAATATATTGGAAGATTTTGATAATTCGCCATATATTTCTAGTGTTGCTAATAAAAAGCAAAATGTAAAAGAAAGAAAAAGAAAAAGCTAAAATATGTTGGTCCACAATTTAAGGGTTTTTTGGATAAAGAAAAAGAGAGTGCCAAAATTGATAAAGAACGCATGAACTTACTTGTTGCTGGAATTAAAGGTGTAAAATGCAATGGTTGCACAAAATTTTTAGGGTTTTCTAATAAAGAAATAGACCACTCAAACAGATTATGTAATAAAACTGGTGAACAACTTAAGCATTTTAGAAAAATTACCAGCCAATTCTTTCTTGGGTTTTCCAAACAAGATCAGATTGAAACAGTGTCTAAATTATCTAATATTTTGGAAAAATGTGAATCAATACGTAAAACTATTTATAAAAACATTGATCGCAGGGTTTTAACCAATCACCTACAAGAAAGCAAAGGTCGAACAAAGGTGATATGCTCAAAATACTGGCCAAAGCAAGATAATTCTGTAGTAAAGATGGAAAATGTTAAAAGGTTTAAAAATAGTGATGAAGAATCTACTAATGGTAACCACATTTTACATTTTAAACCCTTTAAAGTTGGTGGGAATTTTTGGAATAAGAAAAGTGTGAAAAATAAAATAATCAAGACTGAAATTAGTGCAGTGAAACAAGAAAATGGTAAGTGGTGGTGTTAATAATGTCTTCATAGTAGGGCAACACTAGGGAATAACTGGTACTATTGTCCTAAAGGACGTTCCCAAGGGGTAGTGCGACAATTAAAGTCCCTAGAGGTATCAACACAACTAATAAAATTAATAAAGCTGTAAAGATTATATCTGCTGCTAAAAAACCCAAAATTGAAAATATTGAAGAAATGACAGAGGGTGAAGTCCATAAGTACTTAAGTTAAAATACTTACAAACAAAAAAATTTTTTTATGTTAAAAAATAAAAAATTTACAAGGAAAAATATCCACTGTATTTTTCAAAAATGTTTATTTTATATTGTTAACCTCAAAGAGTATCTTACTTATTTGCCTATCAGAGTTAAAGTTGTGAATAATTTTTGTTGGTGTTTAAAAATATTGTTGGTGATTGTTCTTTGTAATTTTAGAATGCGATAACATACAACAAGAGCTTAAATTAATTCTACAAAATAATATTGCCCCATCACAAGACGAAAAATTACAGGACGCTCCATTTATTCAAATTAAAAAAGAATTGATCATACCTCCGTTCATACCTCCAAAATCGCCGCACCATCTAGTGGAAGAGGATTTGTACCATGATCCATGGGCTTTGTTGGTAGCAACAATATTTCTGAACAAAACTTCAGGAAGAACAGCAAGACCATATATATTTTGGTTTTTAGATGAGAATCCTGATCCTCTGATAGTTTTGGAGAAACGGGTTGATCAATTGGAGACGTATTTTGGAGCTTTGGGATTACAAAGACAAGGGCATATCAGGTAATAACTACTTGATTTTATAAAATTTCTAGTCAAATCTGGTAGGGCAAAATTATTATGAATGTACTACAGGGTGATCCATAGTTAAATTAAAAATAATCGGATGTAGTACACTTACCTTATGTAAACAATTTAATAAAGACGCTACAGGATGTTAAAATTTTAATTCTGTTTTCGATTTTTTCCAAAAATTTCTGAATAAGTGGAAACACCCAAGGGTGTAGCAAGGATTTTCATTTTGTTTATCTAAAAAGTGAGACATAGGACTTACACTAACCATATATTCTGGAATTCATCGATATTTTATTTGTTTGCCTTTTAAAAAACGCTGCAGATTTAGTATAAATGTATTAGGTTTTGTCAAACAAATAATTAAATTTAACTATTTTTACATAAATATGCTTAGAATTAAATAAAAGTTCATTTAATTACAAAAAATGTTTACGCACAAACTGCCTGCTGTCCTAAAACAACCGGAAAACACGTTATTGGGTAAAAATCAATATTAGGCGATATTTTATTTTACTCATACTTGACCGGACTAATATCTGTCCCACAATGGCTTCGTTGTGGTTACATATATTCGAAGAGATTTTGTGAGTAGAAGAGAAAGTAAACGGTCAGTGTCTGTCTATATCTACTACTTCTATTTAAAAAGAGATGGGGGAATATTCTAGTTAGTTAGAGCGTAGTAAATAATGTGAATTATTTTTGCTATGTCCGTGCCGGCCCTAATACTGGGTCGGACTATGGGTTTATTTCAGACGCAAATATTGATTTTGCGGGAAGTAGTGTTTATGGTTAAATATTTAATTACTTGATTTTTAGTAGTAGATATTAGTATTTGTGAGTCACGTTTTATACCTATTTAAATATGTAGCATTTTAACTGTTTATGTAAGTATTCAAGTATAGGCAAATAAAAACTATTTAAAGTCTGCTTCTGTTTTTTGCCTACTTCAAAAGATTTGTCGACAAATGAATTATCCATGGCCGGTATAATACCAAATGCTCTTGGCTTAAAAAGGAACACTTTAATAACGAAAATTTTTATAATGGTATTTGCGAAAAACACTTGATTTTTTTACCCTTCAATTTTTTTATGCAAGACTTTCAGATGCCTCTAATTATCGGAAAAAAAGGTATTTATTTTTGCGAAGTTTGTGATTTGACGATAAAATTTGATCCAATCCAAAAAAAAAAAAGTACAAATGGACGTTTTACCTTTGAAACAGATTTTCTCTGAGGAGCAACTAATCAACTTTTGTTTGCAAATTTCAATATATCAATTTTCGTTACCCAAGTGTTCCTTTTTAGGTCAACGGCATCTGCTATATATTTTGTGTGGGTCCCATGTCTCATTTATAACATTTGTTAAGCTGGTTTTACACTTACCAAACTTTTTGTCAAAGTTGGACCAAGTTTCACCCTGAAGAAATTTGATAAAGTAAACTAGAAAATTGGATATCAAAAAAAGGTCGCCTTGTCAAATTTCTTTAAAGGATTAGAACACGTCCTATTTTTCTTTGAATATTTGATGCAGCACTACCAACCTCACGGATTAAAAATTGACAGTTACAGCAACTACTTAACCTTAAATTTATCGTGAGTGGCGGCGTATTTTGTTGTGTGTTTATTTAAAGGTTTTAAGGACAGCGTTTACCTTTTAGTTATTAATGGTTATTTTATTAGTGTGTCATAATTTTTACTTTTATAAGAAAACAATCCCCTCAGTTGGTAACCTTGATAATTGCTTTAAAGAAGTTTGTTAAATAATTTCTTGTTTTACACTTTCGTCTTCAAACAAATTGTACTAAATATTTGATCACACTTATTTGACAAGAAGTTTAATAGGTGTGAAACCAGCTTTAGATGAAAAAAAATTAGGTACGGCCTTGACTCTAAGAAGGTATAACTTCTTCATTTAAACCAAGTACTAAAATCGATCTTCTAAATATTTAAAACTGTATACGTGTTATAAGGGACAGCCTCTTTACTGACACCAATATTATTAAAAAGAAAACAAATTTACTCTACCTTAAAAACCTTTGAATCCCAAATTTTATATCGCTTCTGAGAAAATGAAATTAGAAATTAAAACTTTGACCTCCTAGTAGTTGGTTTATTATCAGTTTATAAACTCAGGTAAGTTTAAACTTTTTAAGTCCAGAAGTTAATCATATATAAGCTACAGCATGTCAACGTTTTAATTTTACATTTAGTTTTTCCGATATTTTTATTTTAGGTTTGGAAAATGTCACATGACTTTATTTACAAGAAATGGAAAAAAGTAAGCGAATTATATGGAATTGGAAGGTATGGAGAAGATGCGTTTAAAATGTTCTGTTTAGGGGATTTTTCCATAGAACCAAAGGATAGGTATTTAAGAATATACAAGTCCTGGTATCTATTACAAGAAAGAAAAACCAATTAAAAGAAATTAATAGTTAGTTCAAATTTGTCCGTTGAAATATACCTGATGTAGGTTTTTGGATGAAAAAAATGATCAAAAAAGATATTTATATGCTCAAATAAAATTTTAAAAGCCTACAGTCTGCTAAGCAAGAGTTTTTTTTACCTATATCCCAATTTTAGAAGTTATTGATGTATTTAAAAACCGTGTTTATATACGATGGTCAGTTAAGTTATTTAATAATTCTTTTATTTATAGGCGTTATAAAGAACTATGAAATAAATGAAATGTTTCGTTTTAAAAATTAAGAGAAAAACAGTAAACTAGTTAATTAAAATTTTATTTAAAACTTAAACAAAAATTTAAGAGATGTTTTTAAACAAAGTACACTTTTTACATTTAAAAAAGACCAAGATAGATAGTTAAAAAAATCAATAATCTAACCAATGGTTATCGTGTACCTATACTTAAAGTTATCTTGCAGTAATGCTATAAACCCAGACAAGCAGGCACAACAAGTTATCTTGTTCTTTTAATTTTTTTGTTACCACTTGCATAAAATTATATTAAAAAAAACTATACAGGTGTCGAAACGAACTGACTGACCATAAGAAATTAAAAGCACCGTCCGACGAAAGACGGAAGCAGATGTAGTGTGTGGAGTGGATTCAATACAAGATTTGCCTATGATCAACGGTTTAGTAATTTTTATTTTGAATGGTGGCACAATATAAATAAAGCGTTTTGTGTTTTCACGTCATGTGTAGAAAAACAACTGTAAAATGGAATGTAATGCACAGACACAAATTTCCGAAAAATGGTGCAGTGTTGACACATTAAACCATACATAAAATTACTTTATTGGAAGTACGTACTGCCTATTTTGTTGCATACAAATTTTTATGATTTGATTCTTAACGTGTCAAAAGTAGCATGTTAGTGCCATTTTTTATTGGCGTAAACCTTTGACGCAAAAATTGTTTTGACGATAGTTTCAGGTTCAGGGCATCACTAAGATCACACCGTCCAAAAATTAAACAAAAATTATAATTAGTAAGAATGTTGCAAGCAATAAAATATTCGTAAACTAATGATGTTTTAGTGTATTGTCGTGGCCCGTGGCATTAAACTCGTCGACCTATCGCGGCCGCTGGCTGCTAGTTTCAGCCTCATAGTGGCTAGGGTTATGACAACTGTTTATTTCCCTCCCTTTCATTCTTATTGTACAGGGTGGCACCTTTTCGTTTACCTTGCAGGGTATAGCGAAAACTAAAATAGAACAAATATGATTGCGCAATCTTAATTTTAATTTAGGAACAAATTCAATGGTGAAAGTAAATCATGGCTAACTTGATTCGTTTTGAAGTAACAAAGTGTTTTTCAAATTTTGTTAATTTGGTCTGGCACTCGCTTGATATTAGAGATAAAAAATATATAAAAAGAAGAGTTTTAGGGATTTTTACGTAGAATTCAATGACATACCTTTATTTTTTCTATTAACTTTTTTTTAAGTTATAACACAAACTTGGGTTAAATTAAATGAAACATCCTGTATGTTTTATTGCCATTTAAAAAAGAAAAAAAAAAGAATTACCATATTTACAATTACTTTTTCTAACTGTTTCGGAAATATGAGCTTCCAAATTTTAGTGCATATATATAACTACTATTAGAATTATATGGTCATATTTCCAACACTATAAAAGATTAATATGTACATAAAATATGGTATTTTGTTAAAACTCTATAAAATATTTTTACAACGGTAATATTGTAATCGAGGTGTTTCGATTTTTTTCGACAAAAAACTGATGATGGCCATATTTGCGAAACTAGGTATTTAAAAATAGATATATCAAATGTGATATTTCTTATAGCTTTTAGGAAGACTTTAACAGATGATAAAATATACAGAACGTTTTATTTTAAAAATCCCTACTTGGTGTTATAATTTTAATATAAAAGTCAATGAAAAAATATACTGAATTTTGAGTAAAAATCCCTAAAACTTTTTTATTTACGTATCTTTTCTATATCTATATGATTTTTTTTCTTATTTTTCATTGTAGAATCACCCTTTTAAGTTTGTCGGAAGAGTTGCTGGACACCCTGTATACTTAACTGAAACATTATTATCAGCTTTTATTTTAGTCGCAGAATTATTTTTTCTGCAGCTTATATATTGTTTCTACTGGTCTATTTATCAAATACAAATCTTAAAAAATAATAAAAAAACACCAATTAGATATAGGTAATTTAATAATTTGGAAAAATTTACCGTCACTAATTTTTCCGGTGACAATAATAAACTCACATACTGACGACAATAAAAACTACAATTAGACACACTAGCTTAACTAACACCTTTAAATTTATTAATTAAATAAAAAAGTGTAAACTTTTATAGGAAGCTTGTGCTTTTGTGTAAAGACCACACGGGAAAAACGAGAAATGTCTAAAAATGATCAGAAGAGTGGTTTTTTAACATTAAATTTTGGACCCTACCAAGTTATATTATTATGTACTTAGCCATAAGGAAAATATTAAGTTATCTGATCGGAATGCGGCTTTTTACCCCATATATATATATATATATATATATATATATATATATATATATATATATATATATATATATATATATATATATATATATATATATATATAAAAAAAACATAGAAAATAAATTTATTTAAGTTTCAAAGTTTGCTGTCTCGTAAAGAATCTACAGGGTGATCTAAGTACTAATCGAGAAAAATCGTGCCAACAAAATACTTTTAAGATAGTAAACAATCCAATAAATGTAAAACAGTTAAGTTAATTTTTTTTAGTGCACTTTTGGCCTTTTAATAAGTTTTGATAGTTTAAATTTTGAAACAGTCCTACAGAAAAAACTAACATAATTACATGTTTTAGCTAGTTGGTCCAGCTTCACTGAGACGGGACTCGTATCTAATTTAAACCAGTGCCGTATTGATAACCATTAGGCCGACTAGGCTACAGCCTAGGGCGCCATAAAAACATAGGCGCCAGACAGGGGAGTAACAGGCGCTGAACAGAGGAGGTTTTAAAAAGTTTAGTCGGATGGGGATTTTGGTTACTAATATCTCTGTGAATAAGGTGCATTGGAATGAAATAGGGGCGAAGAGGAGGGAATGACCGTTTTTAGTCATCAAATTTTATTTCGAATTGGTGAAATAAGGCGCCTGGCACTCAAAATAGGCGCTACGGAGGGAGAGGACTTTTTTTGCTCTTCAAAAGCAAGAAATAGACACTCAGGAATTCTAGCCTAGGACGCCTCAAACAGTTAATACGGCCCTGATTTAAAACCTAATACTTTTTATCATTAAAGATAAGATTTAAGTGAGTTTTTAACCGACTTCAAAAAGAAGGAGGTTTTTCTCATCGCCTGTATGTTTTTTATTAACCGACTTTAAAAAGAGGAGGTTTTTAATTTGCCAGTATGTTTTTTTACCCCGGCGTTTGTAGACCAATTTAAAAAATATTTTTTTATTTGAAAGAGTGAACTTCCACCGTGGTCTCATAAAAAACCAAGTCAGGATCGCGGGAGAGAGGGTACTAGACCTTTTGTTTTATCCGCCGTACGTTGTTCGTGTGGCAAAGCTGCCTCTAGTAGTAGGTATATGTTCGGATAATAAAGAAAAAGAAGGGGCGCATTCATAATGGATAACCTTGGGGTAAGTTTTACCCTTTTCACCGAACTAAAGTAGGTACTAGTAGTGTTTTTTAGTGTATATTTACCGATTTAATAGAAATAAAAATAAGCTAACAAGTAAAAAATAGTCATTTAAAAAAATAATAAATAAACCGACTTTAAGACAGTTAATAAAACCCACTAAAAAGTTAAAAATATTAAGAAAAATAAAAAAAAAGAAGTCGGGTAATAACGTAATGTGCTAAACTACTCAATGTTAAAAACTAATAAACAATACTTTAATAAAGATGGGTCCACATTTAATTAATTCTGAAAGCGATGCCGCCAAGTACACAAAAAATGATAAAGTAAAGAAACCTTTTGTGAACAATGATTTATGGCAGCAAAAATATTCAACCCGACGAGTTTCTAGTACCACGCCACGTGCCACCGGTTTTTAGTAGGACAGAGGCGAAATAAGAGAATGTTTTTTAAGTACGCGATACGTGTTTTAGCAATGTTTTTTTAAAATTATTTATCTAAAAATATGTAATCAGGCTCTGTCCGAGGCTATGTGTATTCGAAAAGGTTTGTTTACTTTATCCTTCTTTGTGTACTTTGCGGTATTGCTTTCCGAATGAATTAAATGTGGACCCATCTATACCATATGTTATTAACCGACTTTTTTAATTTGTTTTTATTATTTTTAACTTTTTAAGTTTTAATAATTTCTTTGAAATCGGTCTAATTGTTTTTTGTTAGGTTTATTTAATTATCCAATGACCTTACGACAAGATATGCAAAAACGTCGGGTGTGATTTGTTTACTATTTCAACAATGCCCTTATAACTTTTGAAGTAAAATACAGTCCTAATATTTTCTCTCCGCTGCTCAAGGGTTTAAAACAAGGAATAGTTTAGGCACTAAGGATAAAAATTTACTAAAAAGTTATAAAATTTTAAAATTGCTTAAAATTCAATGATCATTTTTGTTAAATGTCAGTAGCTTACTATGGGAAAATAGGTTAATTTTTTTAGGAAGGTAATACGAGATAATACCTAAAAAATACGTTCAAAACCAACCAGGGGAAGTACGTCAATTAAACTTTTATAATAATTACTTTATATCTAAATACTGTTAGATAATATATTAAACAAATATTATTATAAAAAAATACGTCGAAATAAACCGCTTCCAGGTAACATTATAATCATTTATTATATTTTAAAGAATACTTCGTTTGTGTAAGCATTAAAAAAAGGTAAATCCGAACAGTTGTTATTGTGCTAATTACTAAGTAAATGCCATATGTTTAAAACATTCTGCAAACTTTATACCTTTGTTTAAAAATGACAAGTACTTAAAATGATGCGATAAAATGAATGTATTTTCTTTTCCTGGTTGCAGTTACCGTTACCTTCACCTTAGGCTAAAAACAGACGTTTTCGCCGAGTCGACGACGAAGCGGTGCAAGACAGACGAGTCGGCGAGCCGCGATTGCTGTACTAATACCATAAAGAAGTCGCCGCGTTCGGCTGCCGACTCGACCGCCGACTCGACAAAAACCGCTTCGTTGGTTTTAAGGCTTGTGGTATTGGTATAATACAAAACAGACGAATTAGTCGGCGCGATTGTTGCGGCAACCAGCAGTCGTGTCCCGCCAACTCATGTGTTTTGCACCGCTTCGTCACCGACTCGGTTAAAACCGACTGTTTTCAGCCTTAATACTACGATTTTCTAAAAGTAAAAAAATAATAATAATTTTTAATTATGATTATCTATAATAACGCCAAATAAGGGTAATTTTAAAACGTATGGATTTTTTTATTAGGAAGAAATCTAAAATTTTTCTTTTGAAAAAATAAATCGAATTTGTCATATGAACAGCGATAGGGCCAATGTTGTATTTTGAATATTTTTAAATAAACATACAGGGTTCTTTATAATTGCGGAAAAAAAAGGTAAATTTACATATATAAAGAATTTTATAAAACATAACTTCAGACATACACTTTTTCCAAGATACAGGGTGTTAAACTTTTTAAATATTTTTTTAAATAAATATCTTAAATATATCTCATCCGAATTTGACGAAATGATGATTTAGCTACAGTCTCGAATGGCACTTGAAAAATATATTTTGACAATGAAAACCATATGCCATATGCCACTGCCATGTGTATATACAGGGTGATTTAAAAATCGATCACGAAACTTAAGGGGGTGATTCTACTTGACAAAATAAGGGTAGAGCTTCATTTAAATTTTTTCAATCGTTTTCAAGTTACAAGCCGTCAAAGTTCAATTCTATATGTTTGGTTTTTTTCGCCATATTGCATTTATTTTTAATCAATCCAGTTAATATTTGGCACACAACCGACTTCAGATTCTAAAATTTGAGACAAAAGTACTTTTTTAAATACCGCAACATGTTTAGGGCAAAATGCTTTTTTTTTAAGACGCCAGGGCACTTTTCAAAACTTAAAATTTATTTACATCATAACTTTTTTATTTTGACAGATATCGCAAAGCTGGGAGCGCCATTTATAGACATTCGAAAAACTTAAAAAATAGAGGTACTCTTTATTAGAGCCGATAAACCTCACCGTTTGGGCACTAACATCAAAGTTTTCATCAATTTCAATCAAATTACCTACATACATACAGGAGGTGTCCAGTAACTCAACCGACAAACTTAACCAAACGATTCTACAACAGAAAATAAGAAAAACTTGCTATAAATATGTCCTAAAGCGTCTTAGTTTTTGAACTACGGTGTGTTAAATATTTAAAAAACTTTTTTTTAATTTTTAATTGAACTTTCGAAGACACGCTGTATTTTATCAAACTGAAATTGGACAAATAAAAGTAAAATTTTTGTGTGTGTCTTGCTTAGTTTTTTAAAAAAGAAGAAAATGAAAAGTAAAATCCGTGGACCCAAAAACAGGAAACATTTTAAAAAACACCTAATTTAATAAATATTTTTAGTTTAGATGTTATTTTTGTTTAATTTAATTTTTGTTGCTTTTAACATAATTTTAAACAGGTTTTATAAACAATAATTCCCAAAATACAAATTTTCCTATATTTTTGTGTGACTCAGAATATACAATTTAGCGATTTTTTTCTACAAAAATACCATAGAATCATAGCATACAAACAAATTGCCTGTATTTTTATTGGCTTAAATTAAAGCAAATAGAAAAAATGTAAAAATGGTCAGTGACGTATATTTTTTCTTTGTTAAAAATATTTGTAGAGAGACAGCACTGAACTTAATAAATTTAATCAAGTTAGGGCTTCATAAACTCCATACTGCTGTAAATTAGCCTAATTTTAGTTAAATTTTATAGATACTATTTATTAATAATATTCATAAAATACTTTTTTATTTAATAAAAAGTTTAACACCATGTATCGTACAAACTATACAACTCTAGACATATGTTTAAAATAAACTATTTTCTGCACTTCCGGAACTAAGGTGGTTACTTTAGTCATTCCGAACAGGGACTAAGGTAGTATACAGGGGTAATTTTACTGATGGCTAAAAATGCAGAATATGATTTCTTAGCCCATTTTAGGAAAAAAGTTCATATACAAGGTGTCCAAGAACATGTAGTCAATCTCTCTGATTCATATAGAACACGTGAAAATAATGTGACAAGTTCGTATACCTTTTTTTAAAATCGGTTTTCTTGAATAACTTTTATAGTATCTGGTATAATGAAATAATTTTTTAAATCTGATAAAAACAAGTAAGAAGTCTTTAAAATGGTGTCATTGTAAAACATTTGCCTTCATTGGTTCGCCAGGGTCGGACAAACCTTTCCACCATAGTGTAAATTATTTTTACACCCTGTATAATAAAGAAATAAAATACATATTTTTGGGTAGCCTAAATCCTTAGATATCGATAAATTAAAGCGTTTATGAGAAAAACAAGTGTTTGTTTAGTAGGAACATCTAAAAACAATAGGTTTTCTCGAGGGTTTTCTGTTAAAAATGGTACTAAAAAACAATAAAAAATATTTTTATTTTTACGAAACTAAAAAATAATGTTACAACATTGTAAAAGGTCCTATAATCTTTAATAATTAAAGCCAGGGAATGCATAAAATAAGAGGAAGCCAATGTCGAACCAACAAACAAAATTATTAAATACAACCTTATTTAATCAAAATGTTGTTTTTCTCGAAAACGCTTTACTTTATCGATATCGAACAAGGGTACTTTTTCTAAGCTTGGGATTTAAGAATTATATTTTAATTCCTTTATTATACAGGGTGTAAAAAAATAGTACTATTGTGTAAGTGTTAGTCCGCTCCTGGCGAACCAAGGAATGCAAATGTTTTACAAGGATACCATTTAAAGGAGTTCTTAGTGGTATTTATTATATTAAAATTTATTTTATATAAAAGTTGTTTTAAAAAAAACAGTTTTTTAGGGGCGTCCTTTAAGGGCACATATCTTTGTAAAGAGGGACTTTGGGAAAATATTTTATATGAACTTGTTACATTATTTTTATGTGTGCTATATGAACCCGAGAGATTACCCACATATTCTTGGACACCCTGTATATGTCCTAAATCTCTAACTTTTGAGCTACAACGAGAAGAGTTTAAAAAAAACCGTATTCTTTTCATAACTTTAAAACTAAAATGAAATAAAACATAACATAATATATATTTTGGAAAGCTTAAAGAAATCCTAATATAAATATAAATAAAATATACAGGGTGTTCATAAACGTAAGTTGGGTGATTTTTCTAAAAACTGCCCATTAAAGAAAACAACCAATTACACAATTAACCTATTTAAGTTTTTATTTTAACTTAAATAGCAAACGAGTTAAAGAAAGTTGTAAAAATGGGTAAAATCTGATCGCAATAGCCACCAACTGTTTTTACTACAGTACAAAAAAGATACAAAGTCCTATATTAATTTTGATATTTCTTTTTGGTTTTTGAGATAACCATCGAAAATAAAACACCTAATACTTAAAAAAACTTCACCCCTTAAAAAAAAGCAGATCAGCAAGTTACAGCAAATGCCCGGAAGCAAAAAATAAAGAAGGACCCCAACTACACTATTTAAAAGTCACACACAACTTCTTACTATTCAATTTATACTTTGTAAGCCTGACTCGAGGGGCCCCCTAAACTTGAGGACCCCGGGGCACTGCCCTGCCTAGCCCCATAGTAGCTACGCCACTAAATTCTGACCACGGATTCGTATTTAAGAGTAAAAATGAATCGAAAACCCATCTTTGGGTCCAATACTTTGTTCCTATTTGTAAAGGGCGACGCGGCGTCCAATTTTAAATTTGTTATATTGACTAAAGAATTACCGAGATCCCATACATTTTTCTTTAAAATTAAATATTTGTAAAAAATAATAAGACTGTCTTGCGGACCCCACTTTAATATGTACCGCCTTCAACGCCCTCTCGTCGGGCCTGTTCACTTCCCCCAGCTCCTTCACTTGAAAGTGATCATGATCATTTGATCACGTGATAGATGCCATTTGAAATATTATTAAACATTTAGAATGAAGTTCACCACATAAGTTTCAAAAGAAAGATATATATATATATATATATATATATATATATATATATATATATATATATATATATATATATATTAGTTTCCGTCCCTCATTTTGTTCACTGATCACCTGACGGCTCGTGCTTTTAAACCTCTTATTCCTAAAAAAATACCACTTCATGCATTTGTTACCTAAATTACTTGTATCACACAGAGGTGATTTTTTTAAATTTATTTTGTACAATAAAATAAAAAACTTAAGGTGGGTGTAATTTTGTAACTTAAAACCTGGTAAATTATAATAATTATTATCAGTAAGAAAGTGCTCTGAATATTTAAATTTTGTTATTGGGCTGGGACTTTGGTGCATTGGTATATATATTTTTTACTAGTAGAAATACCTTATTTAAATTTTTGTAGAGGAAAATGAGTGATTCAACCTAACCGTTTGCTACTTCCTATACCAAAAATATTTTACTACCTACTTGTTTAGCCAGGTTAATTAATTTGTTGAAATATAATTATGTTATAATTATTATTACTTTTTAATCCTTTACCCAGAAATTACAAAGTGTACTTAAAGCTTAGAGACCAGTGGTTAGACAACGTTGAATGAACTAATTACCCAATCCCAACTAATTATTAAAAAATACCGTTTATTACATATACATGAAGGTATGCAAATAATATTAATAATTATTTTGGTTCAAAGCGAAAATTAAACTACATCCTGTTGTAATGAGATGCCTACACTTTAGACGGGTGTCCTATGCAGAAATGAGGTGGCTATAGGTATATTCTCCAATCTCGAATACGTCGCATACGACATCAGTGTAATGTGTCTCAATTTGCATGACTCTTAGCAACATTATACATTGATGTTTTATGCTATGGTAGGGCAGCCAAGAAGGGATTTCGGGATTTACTACAGCGCGGCAGATTAATATACCGGAGTATACCTTGTACCCGGTGAAGTACCTCCACCAAATATGAGCCCTGTATACAGGGCTAATCGTAAAAAAAACATAATACATCAGAAATTTTTAAGAGCGTCAGCTTAGGATAGAGTAAGTTAATTACATGCTAAACAATTTCACTAATCTGACAATTTGAGAGTGACAAAAAAGCGGAGGGCTACAAAGATGAAAAAAATCATTTTGACATTCTCGAGCGTGGCTATTTTTTTTTAAAGAAAATAATTTAAGGATAATAAAAATATATAATCCGATACGATCTGAACGATTTACACAATCCGAAATAATGACACTATTTTTTTGACATATTTAAAAAGCCATAGCCGCTTCCCCCACCGATGAAAAAAACACCCATATAACATTTTTGCCGGCAAGGAATTGGCAAAAGGTATCAAAAAGACATCAAAATGGGCAATTGGCCGTTATTAGGCCATGTGTTGCAGAAAATGTGATGGCATCCATCATTAATAAGTTATGATGAAAAAATGCGTTTAGGATGATGGCATCCATCATTAATAAGTTATGCTGAAAAAATGCATTTAGGATGATGGCATCCATCATTAAAAGGTTTTGGCAAAAATATGCCTTTTAGATGATGGCATTACATTATTTTTTCCTAATGACAATAAAATAATTTTACCGTCCAGGGAACTAAAATGTGCATAAATAATGCACATGCATAATGTGTGTTTATGTACAGGGTAAAATTAAATACAAGAAAAAGTTAAATGCAGAAGTTGTTCAGTGAAATGTATTTTTTTTGTATTTTTATTCTATCTCTTATGGTTTTTCCAAAATTATAGTATTTAATTTTATATGGGACACCCTGTACATAAACACACATTATGCTTTTGCATTATTTATGCACATTTTAGTTCCCTAGACGGTAAAAAATGCATTTTATTGTCATTAGAAAAAAATAATGTAATGCCATCATCTAAAAGGCATATATTTGCCAAAACCTTTTTAATGATGGATGCCATCATCCTAAATGCATTTTTTCAGCATGACTTATTAATGATGGATGCTATCATCCTAAACGCATTTTTTATCATAACTTATTAATAATGGATGCCATCACATTTTCTGCAACACGTGGCCTAATAACGGCCAATTGCCCATTTAGACATCTTTTGATACCTTTTTGCGAATGCCTTGCCGGCAAAAAATGTTATATGGGATAACATTTTTTTCTTCTTATCATTTCAGCTTTGCAACCCAATAAGTTTTTATGACTCTCCAGTAAATCCTTCCACAAGTTGGAGAATAGACCCACTGTGTTCATAATTATGTAAGAACTTCGGAAGAAACGCTTTATATTGTATTTTTGTATTTTGGTTACACAAACCAACTTATGGGTGGCCACTAATAACCAGAAGCCATATTTCACAAACCTAACCGGTAATTATTTCATTCCGATAGTGTTTTCTCGTCACGTACATTAAATTAACATAATTACCTACTTAGCGGATAATTTTTTAATGGTATGACTTAAACAAACCGTCTTTTGATAAACATTAATACTTTTCTTTATATCTTTTTTAGTAATTATTTTTACAACCATACTTATTAATGTTTTTTGCAAACAACGCAAATTTTAAATTTTAGATAATATTTATTTGTTTATAACTTTATTTTTAGATACAACGACAAACAAAAGACATTTTTTTAAAACCTTTAATTTTTTAATTTTATCATGATGATAAAATACTCCATTTTAGTACATAAAGTAAAGAAAAAATTTCATTAGGTCCTTTGCTTGGTTATACTGTTTTTAATAGAAACACTAGACCGCACAGCGGTCGAGGATTTTTATTCTAAAATCAAAAACTCAAGACCGTCGAGCGGTCGAGGGTTTTTTAAAAATTGTTGTCCATGAAACTATTTGCCAAGCCAATCTTGCAAAAAATACGTGAGTAGTTTAATCGATTTCAATATGTAGTAGAAATTCGCTGTTAAACAGTACATGGGATTTAATCACTAATGCCCAGTTTTACAATTGAGGTGTGTCAAAGCAAAACTCGTCTTATCCACATTTTAGGCGAAATGAGTTAGATATTGCATTATACAGGGTGAGTTTTGAAATTTACAATGGCTATATTTTCTTAATCAAGGCAAATAATAAAAAAATACCATTTCTAAATATAAAACTTGGGGGAAAAATCGTACTATATTATTAATAAAAATACCAGAAAATGTCTAATTAAATTAATAAAAGATTAATTTAAATTGTAATAAAGAATTAAAATAAGAATTCGCTTACCCGCCCCCATAAAAAATCTGGTTAGTTTTGGTTAGTTCTCTTCTGATTTTTGTCTAGAAAAAAGTAATAGAAACTGGTTTTTGTTGTTAAGCGCTAGTGCAACAGAACTAACCAGAACTTCTTTTAAGGGCGGGTTAGCTCTGCAGGGAGTATTATTTTAATTTATTATTAGTTTTTAATTTTTGGTGTTGCCATTTAAGATTTTTAAGTGACTGGGGGTGCAAATACCTGATTTAAATGGCCATATTTCCGAAAGTAATAAAGTTGGATGACCTTAATGTGTGATTTTCTTAACGCTCTTTTAATTTTCTTTTTACTGGTAGTGCTTGTAATAATGTACGGGGTAGGAAAATAAATAATTTAATTCCCACCCAAACATTTTTTCAAATCTTGTTTTTTTTTTTTGAAAAGTCTACACTTAGCTCTATGCGTAAAAATTGAGAAATACGATAAAATTCAGGTTAGTTTGATTTTCAAGTTTAATCATTTATTATCAAATTCGTGATCAGCTTCCCACCAAGCCCCCTATATAAAATTTAACTAAAATCGGTGATGACCCTGGTAACATAAGTAAAAATTACTTAAAATTTAAAGCCGGAAGTGGTTATTGCATTGGAGCCCAATCGGATTAAAACTACACATCTATATTTATTAGGCCGACCGCACACAACCTGCAATTTAATCGGATAATCGGATACGATTCTCTTATGTCAACAGGTCATAGATTTTTATGACCGCGAAGCATACATCCAATCCGATAGTTGATCGGACGTCATGGTAAGAGAGCCCACGATGCTAAATAGGGATTTACTCGATCGTCATAGACACCTATTGGGTTACGAAATGCAAAAATAAGACAGTTCTAAAGTTCATATAAACAGTGTCCTCAAATTTTTCGTATCCAAGATACAGGGTGTTAAACTTTTCAAAAAACCTAAAAATTTCTAAAACACTCGTTTTAGTAAGATTTGTGAGACTATATATAAACGTTGTTTAATTAAGTATTTATTTTTGTTGTTGCATAATTGCTAATAAGAAGTTATAATACTTATTATTATTTTTTTAATTGCCCTTGTATGCTACAGGATTATGTTTAGCGAATTTTATTTTTTTCTGGAAAACTAAGCAAGTTACGTAAAAAAATGAAGACACAAAAAAATTGTATTTTTAGATTTTTTATCCGGAAAAAATATAAAGATTGCAAAAAGTCAGTGGCGTACATTCTATTGTCAATAATTTTAGCTAATATGCGTCCTATGCCGCCACTGGTCACACTAATAAAAATCAGTTTAGGGCTAAATAAATTATCTCTTTAACAAATACCAGAGATAAATTTTATTAATATCGGATAAGGCATATTTAAGATATTATTAAAAACCCGATTTTATTTTTACTTTTTTCTTATTTTTGCATAAGGGACTTCTCCCCGGACGATGGCGTATGTTTTTTGAAACACTCTGTATAATCCATACCTTTTCATCGGTGGGGGAAGCTGCTATAGATTTCTAAAAATGTCAAAAAATACTGTTGTTATTTCGGATTGTGGGAATTTTTCGGATCGTATCGGATTACATATTTTTCGTTATCCTTAAATTATATTCTTTAAAATAAAAAAACACGCTCGAGAATGTCAAAATGACTTTTTTACGGCTTTACGTCACTCTCAAATTGTCAGATCAGTGGAATATACACTGTTTAGCATTTAATTAACTTATCCTATCCTAATCTGACGCGCTCGAAAATTTTTGATGGATATATTTTTGTTTTTTACTATTGGACTTGTGTACGGGGCTCATATTTAGTGAAGGTACTTAACCAGGTACAAGGTGTCCTCCGGTTTATTAATCTGCCGTGCTGTAGTAAATCCCGAAACCCCTTTCTTTGGCTCCCCTACTAACACGTCAATTATATCATTAATCAGTCAACCTTCAGATAATCTGTCAGATCGTCTGATTAAAAGTAGGATGTGTGTTGCGGGCCTTAACGCACGGTTTTACACATAATTTTAACCAGGAAGTTTGGTTAACAGTGACATTTGGGTGTTTAAAACTAATATTCTGCATTCGTGTGTAAGTTTTGCAAAATTTCTGTTATAAAATTTAAAAATCTATTTAACGAATCAATTTTTAACTTAATCAGGGTAAATTTCAAAAATGAGCGGAGACGACGAAAAGTCAATTTTGGATAGAGCCATTATCAAGATGAAAAAAGAAATCGAAAAAAATTTCTAAAGTCGAAGGAATCTATCCTTTCTTGGTAATTGGATACACGTAAGCAATTCAGACAACTATTTTTAGGATAATTTTTTAAAAGCTGCGATTTTGACATTTTTTTGCGGGTTTTTTTTGAGCAACGATCATGAATTTAATTTATTTTACATTAGAAATGACTAGTAGAATTTAAATCTATAAAATATATAGGGTATTCCAATTAAAATACGCCACTAAAGATCAATTTAATACTAAAAAGCCACAAGCGTCATACAAGTAAGGACGACAATCAACTATCGCTGTCTAAACGCGTCGTTTAAATGGTGTGCGAGCAACAAAAAGCAGAATAATTGAAAGTGAGACAGAAGTGATGACCGCCTGACATTTTCATTAAAGACGTTTAGTCTACCAGTTATACCGAGAGTAATCGACAGATGGTATTATATTTAGTACTTTAATCTGACTACACACTATATCATACTACAATTTGAAAGCAATATGCTTTTATAGAAAAAATCTCTCTCACCCGGTATAGTTTTTGGCTAGCAATTCAGTTTGGCAAAACAAAACTAGTCTGAATCCTTTTTTATGTACTACTACAGGGTGTTAAAATACTAAGAAAAAAACATTTTTTCACATCCTTCTTAAACCGCTCCAGATATTTAATTAGTATTTGGTTCATTTTTTAACAAGTTCGCAAAGTAACTACTTTACGCACGCAAGTAGAAAAAAATAAAAACCACTTTGATGCATGACGAATTTGTTAATAAAAACTTCACAAAAATAATTTAAAACTGAAGGTCTTAAATGTTTATCATTTTTGTCAATATTTTCGCAAATTCGTCATGCATCAAACGCACCATTCTTTTCTTAAAAAATTATCCATAAAAATATGGTACTGACGTTACTGGTACTTTTATTTAAATTTTTTACATAAAATAAGATTTGCTGCTGTTAAGCAATGTACCAAATTCCAATGAAAGATCTAAAGAGGTTTAAAAATTATGATAAACAAATGTTTTTTCACAACAAGTACACCAGCAACCAGTTATCTATGTCACTATGACACTATAACCAAACAAACATATTTGACATTTAATGTCAAAGATTTCAGAATATCCTAAAAAAAACGATAAAAAAAATAATTTTAAAACCTTAATAATAGTTCATTTTAATTTTTATTATTTTTATTCAATTTATCTTGACAACGGTGGCAGATTTGCCACCGAAACGTCGATTTTTAATTATCTTTTTACTTGTTTTATTTTTTTGGTTTTTTAGTACTTTTAATTTAATTTTTTGGCGAATAAATACCATCCATTAACTAATACTGTCATTTTTCCGGCATGTATTTATAATGTATGTAAAAAAATAGTAAGCACACAAGAACTGCGGTAAAAAAAAAGAACAACTATATTTTTCTAGTTTTTAAAGAAATATAGCAAATTTTTCTTACACTTTATTTAATATATTATTTTATATCATTTTAATCATACACAAATGAAAAAAAAACGTATTGCCAACATGAACTTGATCTGATGGTTACAATCTTTGACCAGTCCATAAATAAATTTGTGCTTACATAACATTTTTTAAAGGCAGTATAATAACTCGATCGTTATACAAATGACTAGTATTTCTGAACTACCCCTCATAACGTCTAGGTAATGTCCACTAAACAATACTTAAATATAACATGTGCAAGTAACATATTTGCGCATATTGAATATAATATGAGCAAGTAATATATTTGCGCATGTTTCACATAATACGCCCAAGTAATGTATTTGCTCGAAAGCGGAAACTTTTTTTGGTCTTCAAAATAAAAAAAAAATTGTGGGCCCCCAATTTATTGTGTCATTCGCTTTGAGCTCTGAAAGTGTAACCTGCATTTTAAAAACAAAGACCAGAAATATTTAAAGCTGGTAAATCTTATCTTTTACTGTATACCTCCCCATAGATAACCTACATTTAGATCCGCAGTGGCAAGAAGCATTTTTCGGATTTTTATGACCGCGCGCAGTGGGTGGACGAACATGCGCACTTAAAAGCCGTGGCAAAATACAAACACCGGCACCCCGTACCCTTCGTCCGCGGTCTGACCGTGACGCTCATTAGCTACCGTACTTCGAACAGAAAACCAGGACGCGGTCAACACATTCTTTCCTATAATGCGAATAGTTTGTTTGGGTCCGGGTGCGTTTACCCTCAACTGGCTTGCGTACAAACCGGTTTTTTCGCCCATGAAATGTAACTTTTGTTTCGCGCAGGTTATAACATTAGCAATCCATCGAGATCAGTGTACCTCTCTTTATTTTTTACACCACATACAACTCAGACATAATTATTTAATTACAAAACTAAAAAAATTTGGAAATTGTATTTGTTTTGTACCATTCTCTTAGGAAACGAGTCCTAAAATATTTTTTTTTTTGCATTTTTTTAATTTACTTGTTTAAGTGGGTACTTTTAAGGATTTTTTGCAAATTCAACTGCCCCTTAATGGTACGCGCACATACGTCGGCATCGGACGAATGTGCGGAGGGTGGGCACCGAATATAAGACATTTAGCGAGAATATAGCAACTTGGATAAAAAAACAGCCGATACAGTTCCATATGAGCGATACAGATCATAGATTACTTTATTTGACATGTATTTAGGCCTATTCCTACAGGGTTTTAACCCAAAGGTTTTTGCCCACCCCCAAAGTGAAAAAACGCTGAATTTTAAGATTCACCCATGACACGCATGTGTGTGTGCGTCATTTAAAATTCACTAAAACTATTTTTTTGATTCGTACCGTCCGTCTGATGTCGACGTATGTGCGTTTACCTTTAGTCGGACACTTTTATAAATAAATGTCAATTTAAGGATTCTCTAATTGAAAATAATATTTGCAGACCATTCTTTTAAAAGCGGAAAAGCCAATGGGCCTTTTTGTATTCAGCAATATAATAAAATAAAATTACAGTAGTAAGCAATAAAAGGTTATTTACAAACCTGACGCCTCACCGATTTTAATGATATTTGGTATAGGTATGGGGTTTTACAAATCTGAAAGAATTTTTAGTCGGACTCGTTTCTTTCACGAGGTATTCATCATCGGACTTGATAACCTAAATTCACTATTTCCCCTTTTTTGCATTCAATTCTTGAGTTTTTGCTAAATTGGTACTAAATATTTGATTTTCACCTCTAAAACCCCATTTTTCTATTTATTTTACCCATTTTTTCCATAAAATTGTTAAGCTTCACTTCAAATCGCAGTAGCCTTGACGGCGCCAAGGCTTCTGCGATCGAAATGTTTGAAAGTAAAGCTTTGCAGTTTTATGGAAAAACGGGTAAAATAAATAGAAATATGAGTTTTTAGAGGTGCAAATTAAATATTGAAGTACCAATTTAGCTTTAATCAAGAATTAAGTGCAAAAAAGGTAACAAATAATGAATTCATGTTAGTTTTTGTTATCAAGTCTGATGATGAATATCTCGAGAACTAAACAAGTCCGACTAAAAATTCTTTCAGATTTATAAGATCCCCATATACCAAATATCATTAAAATCGGTGAGGCGTCCGATTTGCAACCCAATTAAATGTAGGTCTGTGTTAAGGAAAAAGTAAATTTTTTACCATCATTAAAAATATTATAATTTTTTTCACCTACGTTTCTAACGTTTTTGTTTGTCGTTTCGCTTTGGCCTCGATAATAATTACAAATTATCCGTGGGTAAAAATTCATGTTATTTTTGTGATGTGTCGAAATTTTTGTGCAAAAATGTCCAGTGATATAAACGCAATTAAACAACGATTGGAAAAAATAAATATTTGTCAGGCTGAACTGTCAAGAAAGATTGAAAAGTTGACTGATAAGAGGACGTTTCTTATTAGAACGGCACGGTAAGTAATTGTTTTATACAGTATTAATTATAAATAATTATATGTTAATACAGGATGTTTTCTATATACAGTGGAATATTAAAAGGGTTCCCCCACTTTGAATGGGACAAGATATTGAGATTGGGTAAAATTTGGGTAAAAGGGTGTATGTTAAACTACTCTTTGACATAAAAATAATTTCAGTCACATACCCTAGTGCCAAGGTAGCACTAGCAATTTTTTTTTAGAGGAAACAGAGGTCATGTAACTTCTTTTTGAAGGCCTTTTGTTTGTTTACTCATCACCACAAATTTATTTTTTTAAATCGGTTCAGTCGTTCTAGAGTTACAAGCGTTTGAAGTTTGGCTTTAATCTGTACATACATACATTGCGGTTTCTAAAAGTTCTTTCCCCTTAACTTTTGAATGGGTCAAGATATCAAGATCGGGTAAAATTGTGTGAAATGATGTTACTTTTTGGCAATAAAATAATTTTGGTCACGGGGTTTACTGCCAAGGGGGCACTAGCAACTTTTTTTTCAAACAGAAATGGGAGTCATATAGCACCTCGTAGTAGTGTATCCGGCCACTTATGTGTGGGAATTTTTGGGGACCGTGGGAAAATTGGGATGTGGGAGCGTGGCGCGTGGAAAAATTGCAGTTTACGTCACACATTAGGAATCTTTAGCATTACTTTGGGCCCGACACTTAGGGCTCCGCTTCTCGAACCTGACGCTCAGGGCTTCGGGCCCCACGATACTGCCCTGCGCCTAAACCCGGGGGCCCTACGATCGCAGTAAAGTTAGCTTCGTTGCATTATTGGTAAACTAGTCAACATAACCTCAAACCGAATCTATCTTAGCGCATGCGCAAGAAAATGACGTCAACATAATCTAGAAATATGGACTTTGTTAGGATTGACATAATCTTGCAGACACGTGAATTATTAAAAATATCAACAAAATGGTGAACATCCTACTTTTACGTCAGAATTAATACGTTAAACTTTAAGGTGGTCAACATAACCTCAAACTTATATGAAGGTATCTCAGCGTCTTATGCATGCGCGAAAGAAAAGGACGTCAACATAACCTAGAAATAAGTGTGTTTTTATGATTGAAACGATTGACATAACCTCTTGTAGACACGTGGTTTATTATTAAAACTATCGACAAAATGGTTCCTACACTTACGTCATTAGGTTAAGCCTTTTGAATTCTCAACATAACCTCAAACTTACATAAATTCATCTTATGGCGCGAAAAATGACGCCAACATAACCGTAGACACGTTCAATAAATCCTTAAAGAAGCGCTATCTGGTAACGGAGAGTATAAGCATTTTGCAAGTACGTTCAGTAATTTATTCTTGGTATCGTACCATATGTTCTCGTATACAGAGTGGACTTTAAGTAAGAACCCCTGTCATTTCCTTAAATTTTAGTAAATGTTCTTAACATTTTAGGTTCATACTACATAATAAGTTAAAGGACGTAGTCTTGAGCTAGTTTTATGAAGAAAAGTTCATTTAAAGATTTACGAAAATATGCTTCCTAAAGGTCAGTGCTTACTAGGCAGTCTCGGTTCGCTTACCGTTTGCTTACGATTAAAAATTGTCTATACTACACAACGATCAGTCTATGCTCAATCCACTTTGAGTATGGCTATAATTAATAATATTAAAAAATTTAAGAAAAAATAAAATTCTGATTTAGCTATTATTGCTATATGTTAAGATGACTTTTCATTCGTTGACACCCGGTATAAACACAGAGGTTACCTTACGATTTGTTTATAATATTCGCGAAAAAAGATGTAAATATTGTTGTTTAGGCAAATTGCAACTGAAAATATTTTACCACGGTTTTAGTGAACCGTGAGCTAAGCGTGACCTGAACTATAGTGTACACAGTACTCCATTGAACAGAAAAAACAGCATATTTTCTGACTAACGCTCTATTTTTGATTCTATAGTCAATTCTAATTGGTTTTTAATAAGGGTACTATATTATGTCTATGGCTTATAATACCATCCTGGACAAAAAACCTGACGAACAAAATGTTGTTCAAATTTAAACTTAAACACCTTTTGTTTTTTTTTTTAATGGATTTAAAAGATTTTTGGTACAGTTGTACTGTGTTCCATCAAGATTATTATTTAATATTGGGTTTGCAAAAGTTTTATAGGAGGCAAATTTTCGAACAACCTTTGGAATAATTAGACGACAAATTTACCAGTGTTATTATTGGATTTTAAAGCCCCATTGTTTCTTAACATTTCCTTTTTTATTCATATTAATAATAATAATAATAATAATAATAATAATAATAATAAAAGTCTTTATTAAGAATTATAAAATTTACAATTCCTAAAGGGCGAAGTCTAGCTAATTAGCATCAGCTACTCAACACTTAACCCTTGTAAGATAAATAAACCTAAATATCCACATAACAATTAGACAATAAATTTACAATTACATTGGTATTAATATCAAATATATAAATGTATATAAATATTACAATATACTAAATACACAATTATTTACCTAACCTCTCGCTGATGACACTGTTTGTTAGAAAGGATTAATTTTACTTTTTTCTTAAACAATGCTATAGATGGACATGCAAAGCTAGATATGAATTCGTTAAAACATTTAACCGCATTATAGGTAAAAGAACGTTGAAATATAGTTTTCTTGTGTTGAGGCATAGTAAGAGTATCAGACCTGATAGGGATATTGTGAACATCACTTCGAAAATGCAGCTTAGATCTTAGATAGAATGGGGTTGATGTTTTTAGTAGCTTGTATAGTAATACTAACAACTGGTTTTTAAATAAATTATTCATGTTTAACCAATTTAATTGATTAATTTTCTCAGATATATGGTCATACTTTTTTAAATTGAAAATAAAGCGACAACAGTTGTTTTGTATCCTTTGTAGCCGTTGTCTATCATCTTGTGTTAGACACGGATAGTACAGTGTGCTACAGTAAGATAGCACTGAGATTATATGTGATTCACAGAGTTTTTTTCTAACTTTATAGTTAAGAATATGCTTGTTTGCGTACAACATTTTTAATGACATAAAGGATTTTTGCTTAGGTTAGATATGTGTTGACTAAATCTCAGTTTGTTATCAAACATCATCCCCAAATTTTTTGCTGTATCAGTAAAGTCCAAGAGCTCATCATTGACACGCAGATGCAGATATTCTTGTAGAAACTTAGCACATCCATCAGGGGAAAATAACATTACTTGTGTTTTTTAGTGTTTAACTTTAAGCTATGTTTGCCACTATATTCGAACACTTTTTGCAAATCAAAGTTGATATTAGCCTCTACTTCATTGTAATCTGATGGATTAAATGTGTACAAAAGCTGCGTGTCGTCAGCATAAGAGTGAACCTTACTAAAGTGTATTATGCTGCTAATATCAAAAGTGTACAAAAAGAAGCGGGCCTAGGATGGATCCCTGAGGAACCCCAGAGACCACATCACCAACATAAGACATTTTGGAGTTTAACCTCACAATCTGTTTTCTATCCTCCAAATAGCAACTAAAGAATGACAACGCTCGATCTACCAATCCAAAATAGTGTAGCTTTGCCTTTAGTAGTGCGTGATCGACACAATCAAATGCTTTTGAATAATCAAGCATTATCAAAACCGTCGCCATTTCACAATCAAGACCTTGCATAATAAGGTCACTCAAATGCAGAAGAGCTGTTGCAGTACCATGCCCTGGACGAAATCCAGATTGGTGTGCAGGCAAAAGCCATTCTCACTCGCATACTTATAAAGTTGTTCATATACAGCCCTCTCTAGCACTTTGCTTAAAATCGGTAAAAGGCTGATTGGCCTTAAGTCACTTAATACTGATGGGCTATTTATCTTAGGTACTGGACATACAATGGCTGTTCTCCAAATCCTCGGAAAATAGCCTGTTTCTAGACAAACATTTATTATGTGCGTAATGTGGCTTAATAAATTTGGTAAACTGAATTTCAACATTAATAGAGAAATATCATCTATGCCAGCAGCACCAGATTTAAGGCCTCGAACAAGAGTAGCCACCTCCTCACGCGATAACATACGAAAATCAAAACGAGCATTACTATGTCTATTAGTTAAAAAGTTATTTGTTAGCTGCACATCAGCACTGGTACCGGAGAAGGCTGCAAGGAAATGACTATTTATGTCATCAGCGTAACGTAACGTATTAGTAACTTTATTCTAAAGGAAAATACAAATTTTTAAAGAAAACAATGCAATTTAAATTTTATATTATTATACGCTATACATGGTGTTTCAGAACTGTGGGATCAAACTTCTAGGGATTATTTAGTGCAAGAGTAGAAAACGTTTAGGTATACCTAGATAACCATGTCCGGAAAAGTGTCACTACGGCACTATAGCCTTAAGACGCGTTAAAATTTAGAAATACGATGAATTGCCTTAATAGGATTTAATGCATTTAATTTTTGGCTTTTTACGTGATATGATCACAACAATTAATACATAAAAAAAAATTAATGAAACAATAAACAAACAACTAATAAAATAATAAAATTTTTAAACAATAGGATTTTAAGCAATTGTTGTAATATCATGTATAAAAGGCAAAAATTAAATGCATTAAATCCTATTTGGGCAATTCATAGTTTTTTAATTTTAACGCGTCTTAGGGCCGTTGTGCCGTAGTGACACTTTTCCAGACATCATTTTGAGGAAACCTAAAACTAACCTAATACCTGGATGATCATATTTTCGAAACTAATAAAGATAACTATGATAAATTCAGTATTATTTTAAAGGTCTTTAAAAGATTTTTTTTTACTGGTGATATAATATACAGAATGTTGTGTTTTAAAATTTTAGCTTTTCTCGTATCCTTTATATCTTAAAAGATAACAAAAATCTAATTACTGACTTAAAAACTAAGAAACCAACTTATTAAACCAATATTTTTATTTATTTTTTATTATTAAAAATAAAAATTTTAAGAGAGATGTAAAAGCTATACCTTAACACCTGATACAAAAATTTTATTGTCATATTTAAAAATGTGTTTTTCTTTTAGAATAGAGATACTAATAGAAACAGAATTATTAGGAAAAGATAGAGCTTTAAAATCTACTACACTGGTAAAAAATTGGGACGTTAAAGTATTCCACAGGGTGTTCGAAAATTTGGGCAAAATACAATATTTGGCCCTTCCCTGTATAACACCTAATTTTAAAAACTTTTTGTAATCTCTATATTAAATAATAATCCTTGTGGAAGGAGCTACAACTGGACCAAAAGATAATAAAAATCTGTCAAAAAAACAAAAAGTTATTTAAGATTGAATTTGATCAAAATTTTATTTGTCCCCTTTTTTAAGTCCAGAAGTGTAGTTGTTATATCTAAAATTTCTACCCCTCACCGAAATACGCCGTGGTAAACAACGGTATGAGCAGGCGCGGCAAGTACACATTCATTTTACTTACTCCATTTCTTCTTGCAATAGCAGAAATTTTTGAAAGACAAACAAAAAAATCAAAATTGTTCTTTTCTCATATTGTATTATTGCACCCATATGAGAAAAGAACAATTTTGATATTTTTGGGATCGTCTTTCAAAACCTTAAATAAATATATACATAAATCATGCATGGTTTTTATGTATTGTGTTTTGTATTCTTTTCTCATTTTTAAAAATTAATGAAATATCTAAATGTTGATACTTTGGTTTCGTTTGGTTAACACTGTTAAAATTTATTTGTGAAGTACATATTCACAAGTGATATATAAGGTATACAAAATCAAAGGTATACCTACGAAACTTTTTAGTGACATGCAAGTTTAAACCGAAAAAATGATAACTATTTAAACCAAATGAAAACGAATATCCTGAAAGATATAAAGTGTACCAAATTTTGTGCAAATATCTAAAATATTATATAAACTTTCTTAATTTCTGGCATTTTATACAGTGTTAAAAGAAAAATACCAACTTTAAAATAACCCTGTATAATTCTCTAATATGTTTGGACTGCATTTGCATTGGTATATCTTTTCCAGTGCTAAAATATTCCGATAAATAAAATATTCAGGGTTCTTTCAAATACCTTTTTATTAGAGAATTAAAAATGCTTGATCGTAATTTTGTCACCCGATATATTTAAACCCCTAACCTATTTCTAAACATATTTATGTTAAGTAATACTTAATATTTGTTTTATAATTAACACTTATGAAAAATAACATGGTCACACTTCCCTAATATGTATATTTATAAAAAAAGTGTTAAAACATGCAAATAATTGCGTCTCTTATTGTTAGGGTTTAAATCTCAATATTGCGAATAAATACTAAATAAAACACGTTTAAAATATACAACTTTATTATATCGGTCGAGAAAGGCTGGCTTTTTGAAAAAACAAAAAAAAATGTTACAACAACACTTTTAACCGAGGTCCTGACTTCCAGGGAGGTTGCAAAATCGCCATAAAATGACCTTTCTTTAATCTTTTTACATATAGAGAGCTTAAAAATTTTGAAGAGCAAAAAAAAGGTTTTTACCTTCAAGATAATACTTTTTCATACATTTTCTCTTGTATTCCTACGCCACGCCGCGCACATACTTTGAGAAGCAGAAAACTTGTTTTTTTCCTAACAAAACGTACTATTTCATATGTTTCTGACGCTATCTAAAAGCCAGGGGTGTGCAAGTGATGAATTATATTTTTATTAGTTTCGAAAATATGACCATCCAAATCTTAAGTTGCCCTATTATGTTTGCAATATAGGGTATATTACTACCATCATAATTAAATTGGATTGTTTTCTTTAAAAATTTGTATTTTCTTTCTCGAACAGAGATATCGATATAAATAATAAAAAGGAAATGTTAAGAAAAGATGGGGCTTTAAAATCCAATACACTGGTAAAAAATTGTGACATGAAATTTTTCCACAGGGTGTCAAAATGCAGCACTTGGCTCTTCTCTGTATAACACCTAATCCTATAAACCTGTTTGCAACCCCCATACTAAATAATCTTTATAAAAGAAGCTACAGACCAAAATTTAATTAAAATCGGTCAAAAAACCAATAAGTTATTTAGGATTGAATATGAACAAAATTTAGTTTGTCCGGTATTTTTGACCAGGAGTGTATGTATCATATTTTATTATACCAAGTACTAAGTATAAAAGTTTTTCTAGAAAAACCTAATTTTCAGCAGCGTCCTTTACGTGGCGCATATTTCTGTAAAGATAAATTTTGGAAAAAAATATAGGAACTTGTCATATTATTTTCATGTATCCTATTATTCTGGCAGATTGCCCACAACCTATGTTACACTCTGTATATCTTAAAATCCCGAAGTCTCACGCTTTGCAAATAAAATGAGGAGGCTAGTTTTAAAGTGTACATTCCCCAAAATTTGATTGTAATGTTATATCGAATACAAAAATCAACAAAGAAGCTATACAGGGTGCCCAAGAATATGTCAGAAATCTCTCGAATTCATATAGAATACATAAAAATAATGTGACAAGTTCATATAAAATATTTTTTTACAAAGATATGTGCCCTTAAAGAATGTCATTGGAAATCCGTTTTTCTTAAATACCTTTTATACAGGTTCAGTTAAATAACATAACACATAGGCAATGTGAGGAAAAAAGACAAGCTAACTAAATCCCGGCATGTAAACATGCGTGACTAATAGTGCTTGTTTTGTTATTCTATTGCCTGCCGATGAACCAAACAGCGTTGCTTATATTGTATAACTTAGTATATTAAAAACAATTTTTTATTATGATAATTACCAGTTAGAACTCCTTAAAATAATATCCTTGTACAACATTTGCCATCACTAGTTTGCCAGGGTCGGAGTAACCCTTACACAATAGTACTAATTATTTTTATACCCTGTATAATAGGGAAATAAAAATATTATTTTTAAATAGCTTAAACTCTTAGCCTGTTTGATATCGATAAAGTGATGCGTTTTCGAGAAAAAATGTTGATTAAATAGTTGTATATAGTTGTAATAGTTGTATTTAATAATTTTGTTTGTCGGTTCTGCATAGGCTCCCTCTTATTTTATGCATTCCCTAGCTTTAATTATCGAAGATTATGGAACGCTTCACAATCCTGCAAAATTATTTTTTAGTGAAAATTAAAAAATATATTTTGTAGTACCTTTTGCAACAGAATAACCTAATGTTTTTAAATGTCCCTACTAAACAAAAACTTGTTTTTGTCAAAAACTCTTTAATTTATCGACATCTTATAGGACTACTTTTTTAGCTAAGGATTTAGGCTACCCACTTATACTTATTTAATTTCTTTCTTATACAGGGTGTAAAAATAATTGGTACTTTTGTGTAAGGGTTAGTCCGGCCCTGGCGAACTAATAAAAGTAAATGTTTTACAAGGATACCATTTTAAAGAGTGCTTTTTGTATTTATCATATTAAAAATATTTCATATTACCAAGTACTATAAAAAGTATTTAAGAAAAACCGATTTGAAGCGGCGTCTTTTAAGAGCACAAATCTCAGTAAAGGGGGATTTTAGAAAAAAAATTATAGGAACTTGTCACATTCTTTTTACGCGTCTTATATGAATCCGATATATTGCCCCTGTATATTAAATGTAATGCATTCTTTTTTATGTTCTATCTTTCTTTTATGGATGCAGTCATTAGTCATCACCTAGAAAGTGATTTATTTAAATTCAGCTCTGAAGACTAAACTATTGGGACATTTATCTCACTGTTGTATTAATTAAAAAGTTTACCTAAATGGAGATTGTACACTCTGAAAAAATGCTCCTCAAATACTTTGGCAGATAAACTATTGTACCTACCTAGATAATGTAATAATATTTCATAACCTAATTAAACCATAATTACCTTATTATCAAATTGCCTCAGGCAGTTAGTAAAAAAGTAATTAAATATACTGCTATTTTGTGTGGTAATTGAATAATTGCAATATTTATAATAAAAACATTAAACCTTTATTCCTTTAAATAATTATATCTAAAAATTAAGAATAAAAATTTAAGCATTAACCCAAACACGCGTTTTTTTTTATTTGTCATTGCATTAACTTTGATATGAAATGCTGACAAACGTTACCTACTGGAAAATAATTGAATATTATGGCAATTTTAAAACTAAACCCATTGTTTTAAGTTTATTATTACATGAACGTTGGTATATTGTTTCTATCACGGATTGATAAAAATAAAACTCGTGATAAAAATGTAATAAAACATAGTTTTATTAACACTCTTTATGAAAATTTTGCTGCAGACATTTGTTATTATATTAACAATAGGGTTTTAAAAATATTTTTTAAATTATTTTCTGATTACCTAAAAATTTATTAATAACATTAGGTACGTGGATGGATCAATCAACTTTTATTTGTCCAAGCGCGAAATTACTGTCCCTATTAAAAAACAGAAAATATACTCCGATATGAATTCAAATGATTTATTAGTTATTATTTTATTAATTTAAGTAATCCTTACTATTATTGGTATTATTTTTGTAATTTATTGCTTTTTTAATAGTTTTTTAATTGATTTAAAGTGGACGAGTCTTATAAAGTTACTCTTGGTCCCCATGCAACTATACGACCAATAACTTCAGATTCCTAAACAACAGTGCCGGATTAAGCTTGAAGTCGTGAAGCGATCGCTTTAGCGCTGAAAAAGGCAGCGCAAAAAAGGGTGCATGTGTCCTTTTTGTAATGTCCATTCACGATTTTAGCGCCCCCAAATCTTTGCGCCCTAGACTACAGCCTAATTAGCCTAATGGTTATTCAGCCCCTGTTCTACTTTCTCTTAGATGTACTTATTTATATTGGTAGGTACATATAATACATTTTAATATCATCATTAAAGTACTACTACTTAAGAATAAATTATGTACCTTTTAAATTTGTCCTTGAACTGTGGTTTGTATATACTTTTTACGAAACTAACAGGAATGTCTTATTTTGTAATAAAATTGCTTATTTTTTGTTTACAAACATACTACTCTCTCTATAAGGAAATATTTAAATTTATTCTTTTATTGGTATTTATATGTGTTTTCTATTAATTTATATATTTTTTGTGGTTAACTGGCTTTTTAAATGAAATTAATTTAAATTATCTGCTGAATAGTTTACCCTGTTAGCCTAAGAATTCAATTATTACTTTAAATGAATTACCATGCATTTACAACCAATTCTGAAATTTCATATTGACATTTAAACAACTGGTTAAACTTCACTTATCATATCCTAATCTGATAAGTGAAGTTTAACCATTTGTTAAAATGTTAATTTAAAATTTCAGAATTGGGTATAAATATAGCGTTAGTATAAAACCGGTTGGATTGTATTGTGGATAAGGTATATTTAAAAGTTTACCCATAAAAATTCATTGCATTTGATTTTAAATATACAGGACAGTAGAGTTCATTAAGTATGCAACAAACTGAAACTTTTTATTTGTTATTTTTCGGAAAATTTCTCTCTGTAAAAGGTCTGACAAAACGTGACCACAAATTCCTTGAACCAAACTTATGTTTTTGGGCTATTCAGCCGTCGTCGAAAATTTTGTTTCCTTGACGTTTCGCCAGCGCGAGTGGTTCAACTGTGTCTCCCCGTGGCCTAGTGGACAGAGCTTTGATCTTCGAAGCCAGAGGTCGGCGGTTCGACTCCCAGCGGGGAGACATATTTAGGTAGCAGTTATTTAAAAATAACGACCGTGGTGGCACTACCGCGTTGTCTAAAAGGTGCTGTGAAATGCAACTGCATGTTTCAGTGCTTGGACAACGTTGACGGAACAGGGGAACGATGGGTTTAACATCTAATAACCCGACGCCCACGGTACTCTGGTATTTAGGCATAGACCTTCGTGGGATGTCAAAAAAGATAAAAAACTGTACGTACTGTACGTACGTTTCTAACGCAATTTTTTTTTGTAATAAAGTTAATCTTTTGCGAGATACAGGGTGTTAAAGTTTTTATTTTATTTTAGTTATTTTTAAATAATTTATTTATTATAAGACTTTTTTCATAAAATTCAGGATTAAAAGGTTTTTCAGAGTGGGAAATCGAATACTAATGTCTTTGTCGTAAAATGTAAAGGGAACCACCTGCAGTATTTTGCTTAATTATTAAATTTTCTTTTAATTTTGCTCCTACTTGCCCATTATTTAGGTTTTAATGCGTAATGTAAAAAATTGACACCTACTTCTTTTTTTACTCGGATGCTTTAACTTCAAATTTAAACATAAAACTCAATTTTCTACAACATTTACTTAAAAAAATTTGTTCTATTTTTAAAAATAAAAGTAGTTAGTTTTTTTGGCGTTTTTCATATTTTTAGTTATAATTCGCCCTCTCGCCCTGTATAGTACCAATAAAAATAGAAATTTTTCTTTATCAGTTTTGGACCATGCGACTATTTTTCCTAAAATTTCGTTTTAAAATTCAATACATTTTTGGTCTATTTGTCCTCTTGTAACACCTATCCTGGGACACACTGTATTCTTTTTTGTACATATGAAAGAATAAAAATGATCTAATACAACATATTATACCAATGCAAAAAACGTAATGACATTTTAAACAAAAGCAAAGGACTGCAGGTAGCTTCATCTACATTTAGCAGTAAATATATAAGTAACTTTCAATTCCTTACTTAAAAAAACACTTTATACCAAATTGGATTGAAAATAATTCCATGAATAAATAAAATATTTAAAAAAAATAAATAAAAACTTTGAGACTATATATCTTGTCAATGATCAACTCTTTGACTATGGTAAATTACGTTAGATCATTATTGATATGTTAGAAATCTGTACGGACCTTTTAGAGACACCCTGTATATAAAAGTTAAAGCATTGTACTGAACTATATCAGTAACAGTGTTGGTAATAGGCCAAGGATATACAGGGCGCTTAAAAATTATTTATTTTCAAAAATTTTGTAGGATGCATATTGTTAACAGCAAATATCAACGGATAAGCCAAAGTTATAGCTTCACCTTTCCTTTAAATTTTCTTTTTTAATTGTCTTGTTTAATAATTTAATTATTTAAAGATATAGAGGCATTTAAATTAAAGTATTTTTGTACAAAAGCTTATAAAAAGACGAGCATATACCATCATTTTTGAGAAATCTATTATAGCCATTCATAAAAGTATTTTTTAAATCTATTAAAACATAATCAGTAATGCATTATTTTGTTAGTACTGTTTTAGTGTTCCAAAATTATTACTGAAAGGTGTTATTAAAAAGTATTTAGTTTTATAGTAATTATTATAGTAATTCTAAATCACTTTTAAAAAACGTCATTATACAAGTTCTGCTAAATTACTGGCTAGAACCATTTTTGTTATATTATTTAGTTTTACGTAGGTTCCATTCCCAATTATGTAAATTATTAAGTGTAAAATTTCCCAAAAACCGGATAGGTATTTTGGTGGTAACTATATACGTGTTCGATACAAGTTGTCTCTAAAAGGTATGGAAATATGCTACCAATTTTTAGGGCTACAATACAACGATCTACTTTAATTTGCCTTTTTGGTAAAGTTAATTATTTGCGAGATACAGGGCGTTAGATTTTTATTTTATTTGAGGGTTTTTTTATATTTGGATTTTTTCATTGGATTTTTTCTATAAAATTTGGTTTTTGGTTTAAAGATTTTTAAATAATTCTGACACTGTCATAGTGCTACATAATATAATAACAATTAATTAATAACTTTTTATTGTAAGAACTACTACTTTGTTCATTTTTATACATATTTACTTAATTTCCTAAAAAACGGCTATACGTCAATTATAAATGGACATCAAAATATTCTCATCTCTTATATATGTGCCTATATCTTAGAAACGATTAACTTTTGATTAAAGTAAAAAGGCATAAAGTCGTTAAATTTTGGCCTAGGGAATATGTGGTAGCATTTTGTATGGATCTTTAAAGTCTTTAAAGACTGCGGAGTAGTCTAGATGAAGCGTGAAGAAATGTAACGAATATTTTCCTCATACGTTAAAATTCCCATAAGAGGTGTGAAATTATCGAAAATTACACCGGTAATTTTGCAAAAATTACCGCTGATGAAATCTGAAATTGCATTGAGAGTGCCTATATTGTTCACAACAGGTTTTTTTTATTGTTACCTAAACTCAAAAAAGGTATATTCTGACAGTTAACGACATGTTAATTATTCAGTTTCAGCGGACACAAAATTTTTGACACTGTTTACCACATCTTTGAAAAACTATTTACCACATTTTTGAGACGCAACCATTGGCCCAGTTCCCGTCTGGCGTCTTGTTACGATTTTATTTTTATTGGATTAAAATAATTTTAACCGAGACCTAATGAACCTTTGTTTATAGATTGAAACCTTTGTATCCAGGGCCGTATTAACTATTTTAGGCGCCCTAGGCTAGAATTACCGGAGGGTCTATTTTACACCAAAAAAATTTTTAAAGAGCAAAAAAAGGTCCTTTCCTGCGTAGCGCCTATTTTGATCCATTTTGTATGGAGTGTCAGGCGCCTTCCTTCACCAACCGAAATAAAATTTTATAACAAAAAAAAAGGTTAGTCTCTCCTTTTCGCGCGTATTTGCTTATTTTATTCCCAAGCACCTTATTCAGAGAGAAATTATTCACCAAAAACCCCACTCAACCTAAACTTTTTAAAACTCCCCTGTCTAGCGCCTATTACTCAATTGTCTGGCGCCTATTTTTTCATGGCGCCCCTAGGCTGTACCCTAGTCATAGCCGATTCCCACCTTGGGGTTTTCACCCCGGGTAAAAAGTCTTTGACTGCTAACGATTCACACCTGCGAGTCATGGGTAAGGGGTTAAAACTCGTGCGTTTCCACCCGGCAAATTAGAGAGGTTCTAATTTTCTCCTATGGGTGACGACTTTTTAACAAAATTCCCTAAATAAATTAACGATTGGTACTACCAAAAGTTGTAATTCGATTTAAATGTGCATGGATATGATTTTACCCGTGTCCTTGAAAAACCCCGACAATCAGCTGATGGGTGCCGACTCATGCGTCACGGGTGAACACGCCTAAGTGGGAATCAGCTTTCAGCCTAATGGATAATACGGTCCTGTTTGTATCGTAAGTAACTAATATAAAATATTTAATTATTTTATTTTTTTAAAGTAATCATAACTTTTGTTATACTGTGTAAGAACAGAATAGTTCTTAATCATTATATATAATAAAACTAAGTTGATAAAATGTGCGTTCCGATAAAACTTGAAAAGGAGTCCCGATACGATAAAGGGACTTATATAGTGTGATAGCCCTTTATCCCCCTCGAACAAGAAAGTTCCCGTTTTACCCTAAAGGGTGTATTTTTAAAGATATAAGGACTCTTCCAACCCTTCAACTTGGAAATTAAGTGTAGTGGCGCCATCTGTTGTCGAGTATTTGAACTTCATTCAGAACAACGGTTATTTGGGTTGCGTTTCGAAAAGCGCTGCGAGCAATTGCAATTGTTTTCAATAATTTTTTTACTTTTTACGTCATAGTTTTTTTTTTAATTTCAACTACCACGTAATCTCATATCAACTCCCGAGCGAAGCTAGTAATATATAAAAGTTTTAATTTTCTGAAAATGTTGAATTAAATTTAATTTTATTCTGGAGAAAAGCCAAATATTATTTTGTTTTAATTTAATCTCCCAGAAAACAAATAAAGTATAAAATATTTGTTACAATATAAAAACATAATAATTTCTTCTTGGTCGAAGCGATGGCGACCTTTTTTAAGCAAAAAATGAGATAATATTTTTTTGGCAAAAAATGGTGTTTTAAAGATAATAAGGACTGCGGGTGGTTTCTCTATATTTTATAACAAAAACGTGAGCAGATTTTGTTTCTTCATCCTAGAAAATCCCACAAACCTAAATTCATATATTTTAAGAGGTACTATACAAAAATATATCAAAAAAATGTATGTAAAAGTAGATCCGAAAATCCATTGTTTCCTAGATAAAAAAAAAAGAAAGAATTTAAAAAATCGTTTTTAATTATTATCTTATTTTTCCCCTAACCTATTTTGATACAATTCGGCAGTGATTATTGTTGCATTAAAAGTATACTTTAGCTGTAACAAATAAATAGAGAAAAATACACAAATAAAATAAATTTATTAGGTCCAGTGGCATGTCTAGCGGCACCTAAACAACTATTTCTGAAAAAATGGCTGGCCTTCGAGCATTTTTTATATTTTCTTTTATTTTAGGTATAAGTCTATTAATACGTTTTTTTAACTTACTTAGTTTTCTTTTAGAAATTATTTTTATACCTAATATTTATTTACAATCATGTAACAATCCAAACAAATACTAAACTAAATAATAATAATAATATTATACCAATTAAAATTCGTTACTAACTACTAAATTAAGGGTTTTTTAAATTTGTATGTTTCTTGTGCCGTCCAGAGATATGAAATGAAGTGGACTATTTCACTAGAGTGTTTTACACTGGCAAGATGTCATAACAACCTCCTGTTTTCTACTGGCAAAGCTCCTACCTGCTCCTATCTTGATAAAACCAACATTGCAGCGATAAAACATAGGTTAAAGTAAAAAGGTAAAAACTATTGTTGAAATATATGTAAATGTAAGTTGAACACTTAATTGGAATTCTCGTGAAATAGTCTTGTCGAATATCATTCAAAAAATTTTTTAGGAAAACATTTTCTTGTTTTATTCAAATTTGTTGCTGCGGTAATTTTGTTCATGACATTTAATCAATATCACTCGCCTGACGGCTCTTGCATATTGTTATAAATGTCATTCACGAAATTGCCAAGCAACATACTTTCCCACAAAATTTGAAATATTTTGCCAGAAAATCTTTTCTCTTATGATATTATACAGACTGTCCACGGATGGGGTTTACAAGAGAACAAATGGACAAAAAAATATTTTTCAAAAAAAAGTAATTCTTTATAAAATTTTTTGCTTGTAAAAAATAAGTGATTCACGAAGTAAAAAATGTTGATTTTGTATACAGGGTTCGCAAAAACTTAAAAAACATTATTTTTCTCCAAGAGTATGTCATTATTTGAAAAATTTATTTGGAATGGCATTTTAAATGGTTTTATTAATGTTACAGGGGTATTAAAAGATTCATGAAACTGATTTTGGAGTTACCAAAAATTATTTATTTTAAATTTTTATAATAAAATGAACTTAAAAGCTTTTATAATTTGCTTTTGGAACACCTGCTTACTCTAAGTTTCTACACAACACAATTTTTTAACTGTTTTTATCGATTATACACAATATTCTAAATAAATTTTCCTAATGATATTTTGCTTAAAAATGGAAAATTAAAGTAGAAAGTTAGAAAAATCATGTTTTTTAGGTTTTTGCGAACCCTGTATACAAAATCAACATATTCTTTTCGTAAAACCAATTTTTTACTAGCAATGACTTTTTATTTTTTGAAAAATGAAAATTTTGGTCCATTTGTCATCTTATTTACCCCATCCGTGGACAGTCTGTATACATTTTTTTTTTCCTGGAAAGCTAAGGAAATTACGAAAACAAATGAAAACAAAGAAGCTTCTTTTTATATGCACAATTTTAATAAAATTAAAAAACACTCGAAAGCCAGAGGAGAAAAACCATTTTTTTTAAGTTTAACAACCTGTATATTGAAAACTAAGCATTTGCGAACTCGTCTTCATAATAACTTTTTATTTATAACTTTTTATGTAGAATCACCCCTAAACTATACGAACGGAATAATACCATTTAGTGTACAACGTTTATATTATGTATCTTACCTTTTAAATCTCAATATACTAAGTAGTACATTGATCCTTTAAACAAATTGACTAGCCGATTGTAGGTTAAAAGTGATGTCAGATAGTTACTCTGGGTATTTCGCGTTATTTTCTTGATGCCTGGGGCTGTATTTTTTCTCGGGTAACCTGTCAGTTCCGAAAGCAAATGATCTGTAAATAAAAATATTATTAAACACTGGGATTTCCAATTCCTTAAGCTATACAGGGTGTCACTAAAATATGTGAACAATCTGCCATATTCACATAGAATACATGAAAATAATATAAAAAGTTCCTATAATTTGTATTCTGTCTTTACAGATATATTTATGTATGTGCCCTTTAAAGACGCTGAAGATCGTTTTTCTTAAATAACTTTTAGAGTACTTGGTATAATGATAAATATTAGTAAAGACTTCTTAAAAATGGTGTCCTTGTAAAACATTTGCATTCATTTGTTTTTTCCTGTGGCAGACTAACTCTATCAGAATAGTGCTTATTACTTTTAACACCCTGTATAATACAGAAATGACTATCACTTCCTGGGAGCTTAAACAATAGGCTAAAAAAAGGTTGTTCAATGTCGACAAATTGAAGCTTTTTCGACAAAATCAAGTTTTTAAGGTTATTCCACCACTGCACTATGGGATAAAAATCCATTATTTTGGCCAAAAAGCAACTATGGAATTTTAATGGCTCATGCTGTGTATTTCAAAATAGATACCTTAAAGTACATGTACACAAAATTATAAAAGGATTTTACGATTTCTATTATGGTAATAAGAAACTTGAAAAGGTATTTTAAGAATAAATGAAAATCATACAACTAAAAATAATTAAGTATTTAACGAAAAGTGTCTTAGCTTTGTCGCTTGCAATAATTTATATTATGCTTACCCATGTAAACATAAATATACAAGATTTAATGTACTTAGTTTAATATTAGCCTAGTATACTGAAAAAAGTAAGAGAATTTAAATAATAAAAACTATTGTTGTGTTTCCGATACAAAGTCTCGCGAAGTCTTACTACTTTTGTCAAAGATGTTTTACCGTTTTCTTTATCAGTTTTGATGCTTTGCTATTTTTTGCTACTTCTGAGGGTAAGGGCAGATACAAGTTTTTTTATAATTTACAACAACATTTCAATAATAAATATTTTTTGTCCTGCACTGTATATCTTAAAAGATAAAAGCATTCTGATGAAAGATACAGATTCTACAGAATCTACCCAACAAAACAGTGCTTTTTATTTATTTTATACTTAAAAATAAAGGAAGTTGGAAAGATGAAACTTTATTACGCTTCTAAAGCCATGTACAGACTTGGATACAATCGGGACAACATTGTCGGCCGACTGTATCTTGTTCAAAAAAATTTCAGCAACAAAGTTGGCCAACATTTGCTGATACAAGTGTTTCGCGTCCACACTAGTTTTAAAGCTCGTACAAACCTGCCGAAGTTTTCCATATTAAATGGAAAACAGGCGACTTGCCGATTCCTTGGATGAAAACGCCCACCGATGTTGCCATGGCGTTTGCAACAAGTCGGCCGACCGATGTGCAACATTCAAGATACAGTCGGCCAACAAATGTTTTCGCCGATTGTGTCCAAGCCTGTACGTGGCTTAAGGATAATTAAAAATTATTCTTCAGATTTGGAACGAAACTTATTGAGATAGACATATCAAATGTAGTATTTTTGAAAGCTTTTTAAAAGATCTTTTTGGTGGTGATATAATATACAGAATGATCCATTTAAAAAGAAATCATAATTTTAAAAAATAATTATCATCGGATTACTGATTAGAAAGCTACCGAATTAACCAAACAAACTGATATTTTAGTTTTTTTGTACAATAAAAATAATATTATTAAGGGGGTGTAAATTTATAATAATATATAATAAATTTTCGTTCCTCAAAACCATCTGTAATATTGCATGATATTTTTTAAATATTTTTCCAGTACAGATTACCTCATTTTAAGTTAGATTGGTAAGTTTCAGAATTTGGGCCAAAAAATTTAATTTCTATCCCACAGTGCACTGGCTAACTAAAGAATGTAGAATGCAAATGTTTTACAAGAGCATTGTTTAGAAAGTCTTATTAATCTATATATTTAAAACGCAAATCCTAATTTTCGGACACTTCGTTAGAGACTTCTGTTGCACCAATTTACATGATCTTTTTTTTAATCATCTCATCCTCTGGTTACTGAAAAGTCTCATCACTACTTTTTTTAATGTTTTGATTATTTTTTTTTAGAAAAGAACAAAACGCAACGTGTGTTGCCTATACCGCGAGAAATATTACATCAAACGCAGTATCGGTAGCATGATCTGATGATCTTTTCTAAAAATATCCTCTGGTTACTGAGACCTTTAACACTATTTTTTTTATTGTTTAATTGCCTCTTTTTCCTAAAGAAATAAAATTATTTTTTGCAAATTAAAAAAATAAGTATTTGTCGACTTGACTTTGCAGAGGTATTGGCTTTAACGCGTTAACATACCAGTTCTCCTCCGATCAATAAGCCAAGCGACGTCGGTCACGGTTAGTATTTAGATGGATGGCCGCTTGGTGATACCGTGTGCCTTTGCTTTTTGTTTAATATATTAAATTAATAAAAGTAGACTAAACTTCATTAGTAAAAAGGTCACGGCGTCATCAGTTCTGTCTTACTAGCAAACTATTTAAACGACGCGTTTAAACAGTAATAGTTAATTGCATTGGCAAAAGGGTATCAAAAAGACACGAAAGTGGGCAATTGACCTTTATTGGCCACGTGTTGCAGATAATGTGTTGGCATCAGTCATTAATAAGTTATAATTAAAAAATGCGTTTAGGATGATGGCATCCATCATTAATAAGTTATGACAAAAAATGCGTTTAGGATGATGGCATCCATCATTAATAAGTTATTGGCAAAAAGATAACAAAAAGACACAAAAGTGGGCAATGGGCTGTTATTGGGCTACGTGTCGCAGATACTGTGATGGCATCCATCATTAATAAGTTATGATGAAAATGCGTTAAGGATAATGGCATTTATCATTAAATAAGTATTGCAAGTTAAATGTCCCAAAAGTTAAATAACATATTTAGAATTTTGTAATCGAAAAAAATTAGAAAAAAATGAGAAATAAAAGGTAGGAAAAATTTAAAAAAATACATAATATAAATTTTTATACAGTAACAATAAACCATAAAAATTTTAAGGTATGTAATTAAATTTAAAAAAAACATAGTAAATCAAAAGAAAACACTTTAAAATAGTAAGTATTCAAGGGACAATTACACTCAATTTTCAGATCCAAAACATGGGGAGAAATATTTTGAAGGAAATAAATATAAAAAAAAACTATTATATATATATATATATTATTTTTTTAATAACACGTCTTTAAAACTTTTAATAAGGCAACTCCCTAATTTCATATAATTTTTTAAGTAACTACATCACCAATTAATCACAAAACACACACTAATTAGATAATAAAAACACATAATGATGTCTATTAAAAAACTCTTTTCTTTAAAAAAGAAACGAAAAAGCTAGAAAACAACGTAGAAAACAATTGCACAAAGCGGTAAAACAAAAGCAATTTTTCTTCATCTGTCAAAATCGTCAAATCTTGTATTTCGGCTAAGCGGGAAATTTGAATTTGTCACCTTCGGTCGAAATTAACCTAGCTAATTTTATCATCATTTTATTTTTATCCTCTCAAAAATACATAATAAACATTTTATTTGCATGATTTGTAACGATAAAATGTTTTGAAAAGGCCATTTCCTTCCAATTATGTAAAAAACATAAAATAATGTTGTTAAGCTGCCATTATAAATAAAACAGATCAAAAAAATTGCTCTAATGTTAGTTAAATACCAATGTTAATAATATGATTTGAAAAGTATGAATATGCGTTAAAGGTTTGCCTTTAAAAATCCAATATTTATTTGCCTGCAACAAAAATGCATCCTTTATTTAATCAGGATTGGTATGCCGCCATTTTTGTATGCTTGCCGGCAATTCGCCTGCAGGGGCGGTCATAGGGGGGCATGGGGGTCATGGCCCCTCCCCTTTAATGCCACATCCTTTGTTGTTCATACATATGTAACGGCAAATATGGGAATTTTGGGCATTTAATGATGATATGCCCCCCTCAGGGCTGGTCCGAGGAGTGAGGGTGGTCATGGAATTGAAAAGTGAGAAGTAAGGACCTTCTTTTTTTGCTTTTCAAATACGTGGGGGTTTTTTTGTAATTTTTATAATGCGTATTAGATGTTGGCATAATATTGCCACCAATTGCCAATGCTTTACCATCAATGCCAATATGAGAAACCTATATTGCCGGCAAATAGTGTTTGCTGGGTACCTACCTAAGAGAGTTGTAATCATTGTTGTAATATAACAATTAATATGATCCTCTTTTTTAATGATTCTTCGGTTACTGATATCTTTCTTCTAGTTTCATTGCCTATTTTTTTATTAGAAATAAAATGTTTTTTTGCCAATGTAGTTTTCTACACATGAGAATAAATGCTCTTAAATAAATGTAGCTGCTACCAGAGTGGTCAAAATTCGACGCATTTTAAAAAGAGAAAGTTGGTGTTATAGCTTGGCAATTCTTGCGACTTTGTAATCGAACAATTATGTGGCGTTAAAAAAATAAAAATATTTACTTATCTTCCCCTGTAAGGCATAAGTACTGCGGCACGACGTGCCCAAAATATTGCATGCAGCTCATGTCACGCAACATTTGCATAAATCGAGCACGGAAAGTTGCTAGTTGCTAATATAAGGGTTTTATGTGGTAAATGAAAATGCGAAGTATATACTTTATGTGGCACGTTACATGATGCGTGTTTAATGTATCATTGGTAGACGACCCAGGTGCTTAGAGAGAAGGTGTCCCAACTTGCATTTGACAGTTGATAGACATGTGACGTCCAAGGCATCTTTTTTCAAAAAATGTTGTTATACCTTTAGGTTTTGTAAATGTCGTATTATTCGTGTTCATATTTGTTAGTAAATAATGGACTGAACACTGAATTCAGTGTTCCATTCTCGCAGAGTAAAAATCCATGAAGATACGTCGTGCAATCGATGGCGAGACGTCGGTAAACGATTTTAATTTAACACGGTCCAAACCCAAGAACCAAGATTCCTCAGTTGACCACAAAGCCGTGAAAGCTTCCGTTCTATGTAAGTTAACAGTCTGATAAATTTCGTATAAAAGTATTGGGACGGAAAGTCCTAAAAACCGTTCTAAAAAAAAGTACTTCAAATATTTTCTTTTATTTAAAAATCCTACGAAGACTGACATTTATACTAGGGTTTAGGGGTAGCATAAATAGAGTAGTAGATCCGAATAGGAAACGATCTGCACCCATCTGTTTACCGGATAAAAAGTATTTTATAATAAATATAGTACTGAAACAAGGGTATTGCTACAAAATTGCTTAAAAAGAAATCAATACTACATTTAAAAATTACAAAAAAATTACGTAAATTTTTTGACACACCCTGTATAACGGCAAATCCTGTGTTTTTTAAATACATTTTAAGGCTGGTTATTAAAACATGTATGTTTAAATAATACTGAATGTACCAAAAAATTGTAATAATTTTAAAAGTTTTGAATTTAAACTATTTTTCATGGCTTTATTTATAAAATTAAAGAGAAACAAAATTTAGTGATATATTAGTAATAAAATAAATGGTAAATATAAAAGTTGCCAATATACAGGATGTGTCAAAAATTTTAGTTTTTTATTTATTTAAATATATTCCTGTAACAATTTCTTTGTTTAAATACTATACAGCGTGTCTTCGGAAGTTCTTACCAAATGGGAAACTTTTTAATTATTAACTTTACGAAAAAAAGTGCATTTTTACAAAAAAGCCCGCTTAATGACAAAATACATTTCCACGAATATACCTGATATAAGATGTACAGAGTTACTGGAAAAATACTTGGTTTCAAATTAAATACATGGTATCAGGGTATTACCTTACTTACAAAACTTTAATGGGTGATTTCTTATGTCATTTTATAAAGAAATGTTTTTATAAACAAATGTCCAAAGTTTTTTCGTTTCTAAGATAAAAGGCATTAAAGTTTCTAAAAACTCGGTATTTTATTATTAAGGGGTTTACCAATAGGGGAAAGTGGGGTGGATTCATACAAGGGGCACCTACATACATTGAGTTTATCTGAAGTTAGACACGAAGTAAAATAGTAACGTAAGTGGGTGTGCACAGTTTTTATGTGTGTTTACAGACTAGTGAAGTTTCAGAATTTTCGGTGCGGTAAGATTGAGTGCACAACACGGAACGTGTTTTTGCCTCGCGTAAGTAATTTCATAACGTAACTTTGGGCATATATTATGGCCAGTTACTATTTTTTGATTAATTATTGCTATTTAATCCTACTTATAATAATACAAAGGCACTAATTTAATGTGTAAATTAATATAGATAAATACGGTTTTTCTATTTCATTTTTTTATTAATAAGTATGTGATGGGGCAGATTCATACACAAGTATATGGGGCACATTCATACTGTATAATTGTATTATACATCCCTGGCCCTTTATGAATATTTTTTTAACTACTATTTTTTGTTACACCGACGATTATAGTTGTAAATATTATATAAAGTAGTTTAAGTTTCATTTTTACGGAAAAAAAACAGGTATGAACTTTGTGTCTTTGAATGTCAAGGATCAGGTAATTTATCAGACATAGTGATGATATTACCATAGATCTTAGGTGATAATCTGTAAATAAGATAGGCATATTAATTTTAGGTTTTGTAAGTTAAGGTATCTTTGTGTTAATTAGAGTTTTTTTATTTGATATAATTAATAATGTATAAGCAATATTTTTTTTTACATTTTGATATTGTTACTTTTAATAAATTTAACTAACTAAAACAAAAAATGTGTCTTTGGTATATAACAATACATGTAACGTAAAGACCGTTTAATGACACTCTGTTCATTATTCGTTACTTATGTTCATATCACGAAACTATTGCGATGTTAAAATAGGCATTAACAGATTTAGATAAAACCGGTTTTTTAATTTTAAATTTTACTATTTGTTTTATATGTTAAAAAAATGTATTTGTGTTTTTTTATAAAGTATGGTATAAAACAATAATAAACAATAATTATGACGAATTTATAGTGATGTTAAATGTACCCCTTCGGTTGTATGAATGTACCCCGCTAATGGGGTACATTCATACATTTTGCTTTTGTTTGTAAAAGTTTTATGGAAACTCGCGCATGTAGATTTTCAATAATATTAAGGTTTTACTACAATATAAAATAGTTAAGCTACTAGTGTGTCATAAATTAAAAGAGATATACCTAAAATACGGCATTCCACAAAGCAAAATATAAAAACTGTATGAAGCCTCCCCACTTTCCCCTAAAGGTGCCAGAACTTTAAAATGCCACTAAGTAATAACTACAAGTAAAATGTAAGTAATTTTTATTTTATTGAAAAATATAAATTTAAATCATTAAGTTATATTGGTAAGAACTTCCGAAGACACGCTGAATTTAATATTAGTTTTTACCGGTAAACAAATGGGTGCAGGTCAATTTCTATTCGGATCTTTAACTTATATAAAATATTTTTTTAAGGAATTTTTAATGGGTAATGAAACTATATTATATATTTTTTTAAACCTTACTATGAATGAACTAAATCCTAGAAATAATTTAGGCTTACAGCTCCAAGTTTTTTATTTTTATTATTTTTTAAACTTTCAGAAATATACAGGGTAATTATACACAGGGCTAATGCTTGCCAGGTGATGATTGTCGTACTTAGCATGCTATGACTCATCACTATACAAATTTCTAGCCTTACAGCTCTAACGTTACTCGAAGGGTTCACTAGCTCTAGGACTATAAGGTATTTATCTAGTAAATACAGTTTATTTTTTAATTACGTGATTTAAAATAATTTTGTTACTATTAAAGTGGCAAATAATGTAATAGATAACATATATTAAGCTACCTTTCATGATAAAAACACTAATACATGTCGTTAAGCTATTTTAATTTATTTTAAATACCTACCTATTTACTTACTTATCTTAAAAACCAGCAATAATTAAAAAACTGGGTTAGTAAAAACTACTGCAATTCTTTAATATCTTTAAAACCACGGAATTAAATAATAGTATCGACATTGTTGCCAGATTTTGCAGTTTTGTGCTACACGTTAATTTTTTTTTTTAATGGAATGCCCCATTTATTTTTGCATAACAATGTGTTCTATTTTTTTACTTGGAAACGGTGCCTCGTACGTCAAAAAGTCAGGAGACCGAATTTGCTTCAAACTAAATAAGGATTTCAAGAGTAATTTTCATTCTTGGCGTATAATTTGTTTGTCTAAAAATGTTCAGTCTCGATGCAGTACGGACGCCACTGGTAGAGTAAAAAATAATTTTATGCAAAAAATGCTTCTTGATGCTTAAAACCTATGCCCCAAATTTCATAGAAATATGTGTGTAAAAGTTATTTATAAAAAACTTTTTTTTCTAATAATTTTAACACCCTGTATCTCGAAGAGGAATCATTTCTTGACATATGTTTATGTGACAAACTAGGGCCTATTTTTGACGTAGAATACGTGGTTAAAATTTCTTGGTTAAGATCTGGACCACCCTGTAGATTAGCTGTTTTTGTGAGACACCCTGAATATTTTGTAATCTATCTGGTACAAAAGGCCATATTAATTTAGATTTTTATTGTTATTATTGAAATCATACATAAAAAGCAAAAAATACATTAGTATTCATTTCGTAATAACCAGGGCCGTATTAACTGTATGAGGCGCCCTGGGCTCGAACTCCCAGAGCGCCAATTTCCAGTAAAAAAATTAATTTTGAAGAGCAAAAAAATAAAAAAGGTCCTTTCCTTAATAGCGCCTATTTTCAATTAATTCTCTCCTTTTCGCGTCTATTTTATTTATTTAAATAAATAAATTTTAAATAAATTAAACCATATAACTTAATCTTACAATTTTTATATAATATATTAGTTCTAGCCATTCGCATTCTTCTAAATAATACAATTATAGGCATAAAAATAAAAGGTAAAACCCAACAAAATATGAAATAAAATATTTCTATCATATGTTTTATAAAAATATTATAGATACATTACATTGGTATTTCTAACAAAATTTTAAATTTTCACCCTTTAAAGCTAAATGGCAAATACATACATATATGGTTTGGTGCCATCATGGCCAGAGCAATTTTCTGTTGGTGATGTTACCCGATAAAGCATTTTTTTTTCTAAAATTACAATTTATTTTTACAAAGCTTACAAAACATAATATTTTAATAATGCATAATAAAATACAATCAATCGCCTACATTTTGATATATTTAATGATAAAAATTAATAGAGGAAAGTGACCAAATATGGAATATCATTTTGTTTTTTACACATAATTTGCATAAAATTATATATTTTTTTTTGTAGTAATTAATAACAATTATATATTTGTTATTTATTTTGAAAAAAATTTTAGTTACATTAATTAATTTTAATTAAAATTTAAAAAAATAATAAAAAATGATATAAAAATGATAAAGGTAGCTAATTATGGAATAGGTACCCCAAATATGGAATACTATAAACAAAAGACTGGGCCAAAAACGACTTTTATTTATTTATTTATTTATTATTATTATAACTATTTTTTTTTTTAATATATCGAAATTATTGTTTAGGGTGACAAAAATATCATGAAGATTTGAGCCCTCAATATTAACATTTAGAGATAAAATAAAACGTTGCTACAGTGACGATAGGGCTTGGTCTACTGGCATGTTACCACTTCTGTTCGAAAATGGGCATTAGAAAAATAAACAAACCCCCATAATTGCGTGTGTGAGTTTCCGTTTAAAAGAAATGCCGGTATTTCATATTAGGAATACTATTCCATATATGGTCACTTGTCTCTAATTGCAGTGGCGTAGCGTGTCTTGGAGGGGCCCCGTAAAACAATAAGTTTGGGTACCCCAAAAAATTTGAAAGGAAAAAAAAGGTCCCCGCTTTTTAAAACCGTTGTTTTTTTATTTCAGCATTGCTTTTGGGGCCTTCCTTTTCCAATTTAGCCGACAATTTTTTACTTTTCTACCACTAACTTTTGCTTACACACATTTGGGGGCTATTAAGGGTTTTATGTGATAAATATAAATGCGCCGTATTTGCCTTATATGATACGATGCGTGTTTAATGTATTATTGGTAAACGACCGCTTGACGTAACTCCAATAATTTTATGGGGTATTTATTATTACCGCTACCAAGGGTATTTGCCTTACCTGATGTCTTGATAAGTTTAATTTCATTATTTTGTTGTTACGTTTCTTTCTTTTTTAATTATATATAAATAATTTAAACCCGTTGAAATTTGACAGGTTCAATCTATCATAATAAAATGGAAAAAAAATATTCACTATATTTACAGAAATTTTCTGATTTTGTTGTTGTCATAACTATCTGCAACAACATAAAGCAAAATATGGCAACAACAAATGTCATAGTGCACTAGAAGGAGTTTAAAAAGCAACCGATAAAGGCGCCTAATTTAAATCGCCAATAACGGTCCTAAAACCCTTCCGAATTCAATATTCAATCTAGTTTTTGAATACCTAAATTTTAAATTTTATTTTTTATATAATTATTTTTGCTTATTATTAAGCTTTATTTTTACCAATAACTAACCAAAAAATAATTGTTACAGATGTAGATATGATAAAAAGTGCCAAATAATAGAATTATTGTAATTTTAATCTGTTTATAAGTAAAAAGAAAAACGTGCAAAAATATAATTATTTTTAAGTTGAAACCTATTTTAGTGGGTTAATATTTGAATTTATTGTTTTTATAGTAGGATTGTGAAGACTGACGAGTGTGAAACCATGGTGATTACTAACAGGAATAAAATTCATTGTTTCATAATCACGGATTTGTGCCAAAGCAGCAAAAAAAATACAACGAAATTCATACGTCATCGTCATAATAGTTTTTATTTTTTGTAAAGTGGTTAGTTTATTGTTTTCTTAAATTTTAATGTTTTGTGTATATTCTTATGTCGGATTAGCTTTATTATTATTTTAATATACAGGGGTATATAAATCACAGCTCAACTATATTTTCTTCAGTTTCCTGAAGATGCGATTCGCTTAAAAGATTATACGTTTTTCGGTGGTGTAATTTTATTTACCAGAAATCCAAAAACTAAAGAACATAAAAAAAATAAAGATAAAAAACTGTATTTTTACTAGCCTATGTCAAAGAAAACAGAAAATGTGTGGAAAAACACCACACCACACATTTTTGTTAGAAATAATTGTTCAGGCCAGTGGCGGCGCCAGCTTTTTTTTTTGTGATACCCGGCAGAAAAATTTAAAGGGTGGGCAGCAAAATGTGCAAGTGCAATACTGCCGTCCTACTAATTAAAAAACCGTATGTTATATGGATTATTATATGCACGTACGTTGTTTTTTCGTTGGACGGCAGAATAATAAACTTAAATAGATATCTGTCGTTTCAAAATTTAGGACAAATATTTTAGGAGCTTATTTTTTAAGGTACTATCAACTGGAAACAAAAACTCTTTACAAGCCACAGCCCTAATAGGTTAGATAAAGAAAAACGTTTAGTTTAAACTGTGACACCGGGCAAGAGCACCTCAAAACAAAAGCAAATGTGTGAAATAATGCCGCCCCACGAATCAAAACCGAAGGTTAGCAGGTAAGGGATTATTATGGCGCACGCACAAGCGAAAGCTGCTGGACGCGCAGAATAATAGAACCCCAACAGACATCTGTCGTTTCAAAATTCTCCTGAGGACGTAAACATTTTAGAGCTTAGTTTCTTTTAAGATGTAACAATCAACTGGAAACAAAAACTTTTACAAGCCACAGCCCTAATAGGTTAGATAAAGAAAACGTTTAGTTTAAACTGTGGCTATACCGGGTGCCAATGAGCTATGATTTTTTATTTCCTAATCGATACTGACAAAATTTGAGAGGGTTTTTAGACACACGAAAAGCCATTTTTAGGTGTATATAATAGGTGTTTACTGAGTTCCGGTTTTACCGGAAATGACTGGAACTTTTGATTTTTAAATGGAACACCCTATATATTTTTTGTATTTTGGATTCTTCAGATCATTTTTAATTGGAATACAACATTTTACTACCACTTCTAGTGATATATCCCATTTTCTTTTAATAAATGACATACATTTTGTTATTTAAATTTTAAATACACATAAATATCGGGAGAAAATTTAATTTTTTAAAACATTTTGGTAGGGCATTTTATTTTATATTGTTATACTTAAATTCCGTTTGTAATAAAATAGCGCAACATACTTTTAATTTTTTTATATTGCGACCAAAGATCATTTATTACAGAATTTCGTGATTTGGATTACTTGATTATGAATTAAATAAGTGGTTTATGAGTTTTACTAAATAATTTATTAAATAATATGGTTTTTTTAACAGCGCGTTTTTGCGTTTTTTTGTTTCTTGCTCAACTAGAAGGTTGGGCGAACGGTTGGGCAAAAACAATTTAGGTTGGGCGCTCACCCCTGGCGCCGCTACTGGCTTAGGGCGTCACTTCAGCAGCCACACTGGACTTTAAAAAAATCAGGGCTTTTTCTATCGGTTTGATTTAATTAGTCTTTTTCGTTTGGGAGGTGGAAACTTAAATTAAAAAGTTACTTTTTTAATAAAATTGTTAAAATCATATAAATTTAAAAAAATACTTTCACAATAATAATTTCCAAGTTTTTAAAATATAGTTAAATAAATAAAAAATAAGTTTCACAAAATCCTCTATTGTTCCACGGTAAAATATACTTACATATGAATATAACATGGTCATTTTCAAAGTACGGGTTTTTCAATTTTTATGATTTAAAAAATCAAATTATCTCAAAATGTGTGTTACCCTCAATATTCTGCTCTACTCCCGTCGGCGACGCGCATGTTACAGAATATAAACGAAACGAACTAAATACCAGTAACTATTTTTAAACCCATGAAAAATAATTGGCATATTTGTAATTTTTGTTATCATTTTTTAATAGTACAGTATGATACAAGAGAATGGTATGAACGCAAATTGGTAGGTAAATTCTTATATCTGCGTCATTATTTTTATAAAGAAACTTGTAATTGCTAAATAGATGTACGTCAAATCAGCTATTGACTTAATGAGGATAGAAAAAGGAAGATAAACAGTCAAATGACAACCTATTAAAAAGTTAACATTTTGAGACTTGTGATAGGTACGTTAATTCTTTAATGTTAACACCTTTTTCAAATAACTTTTGTGGATGTTGTGCCAACTAACATCAGTTTTTTATAATTTAATTTTTAATACCTGTACTTTATAGGCAATAGCTAAAGGTACATCGGCCAGTAAAGCAACAACAAAGAAGGTATGATAATACATCCAATACGAAATATTTACATGCCGGTATTTTCGTTAGATTGTCACTTTTTCTCATATTGGCTATGTGTTATGTTATTAAGCTGATTCGGTATACTATATATACTAACTAGCCCAGGAATCCCTCGCCGATTTTAATTAAATTGCAATATGTTGTAGTAAATAAAAAAATAAGATATATATATATATATATATATATATATATATATATATATATATATATATATATATATATATATTTTGTTTTATTGTCCATTAAACATTTTGTGAAGTGCACCCTGAAATACACCCTTAACATTATTTTTTTAAACATCTTGAGAAAAACTGAATAAAGGCCTATAGACTTTTCGTAATTAAATTTATGGTTTTGATTTTTGCGAAGTAAAAGACAAGTTTACTTAATTCATTCATAAGATGTTAAAAAACAATTTAAAGGACAAATTTTAGAGCGCCATTTCACCCCTTAAAAGTGTTAAATGGCCAATAAAAAATACGTGACTTCTATTTTTGATCTACCAGGTGTCAAGTTATAATTTCACAACCCCCCTTAACTTGGGTTAATTCTGTAGTTTTCAAATTAGTAATCAGATTTTTATTGTCTCTTAAGATATACAAGGTACGACAAAAGTATGCTTTTTTAATAAAACACCCTATATATTACTTTACCATTAAAAATATGTTAAGGACCTTTAAAAAATACGCGAGATGGCAATAAAACCAGTTGCCCTTAAGTTAGCAACCCATTTAAAAATTGTTTTCCGGTCTGGAACAGAGGCATTCGGAGGCAGGAAGCGCGTACAAAATTCTCTTTCGACGCGGTGACATATTCGTAATTTTTAATAATAGCTCAATAACAAATCCACGTTGGTCACCAGACCAAGACATAGCGCCTAGTAACAAACCTTATCAATCGCCCAAGCGAATGTGACTATCCCCACCAATGTCCAACTCCCATTACCGATGTTCTAGCCTGATGAAATGTGGAGTCCATTCTGACGCACCTCCTGTATTAGAAATGATCAAAACTCTAATTTAGGTGTGGACGATTGTGTTCCAAAATGTGCGTTGATGACTGGGGTGGGAAAAGCGACAATTTACAGAATTTTGAAAGAAGAAAAAGAGGTAGATATAATTCCACCAAAAAAGCGACCGGGCAAAAACAGAACTTTATATAACAGACGACAGCAAAACAAACAATTCGACGAATTGTACATAGTTATTTTACCGAAAAAAATCCCTACTTTAGATGTCATGTTTCAAGCTGCGAAAATCATCCACACGTGCCGGAAATAAGTAGAGTTATACTTTGGAAAATCTTAAAAGATCTAAATTTTCATTGGAAAAAAGAAAATGTTTATTAATAGAGAATGGAGAAATTGTCCATTGGAGGAGAGATTATTTGAGCAAAATAAAAAAGCTTGTACTGAAGGAAAGACAATATATTATCTAGATGAGACTTGGATAAATAAAGGACATACCGTTAAAAAATATTGGCAAGATGGGAATATAACAACTGCTCGCCAGGCTTTTAATGAAGGAATTTCTACGGGTTTAAAACCTCCATCTGAAAAGGGGCGTAGACTAATTGTTACTCATATTGGAAACGAGAATGGTTTTGTGGATGGAGGTCTTTTAATGTTTGAGTCCAAAAAACAGGAGATTATCACGAAGATATGAATGCTGATGTATTTGAAGAATGGTTTTCGCAGATGATCGACTTAATACCAGAGGGTTCGATTATTGTAATGGATAATGCAAGTTACCACTCCAAAAAAGTAGATCGTGTTCCAAATTTAAGCTGGCTTAAAAAGACATTCAATCCTGGTTGATGCAGCAAAATATTGAACATCCTACAGATAGTGTTAAACTAGAGTTGTTGCAGCTAGTAAAAAGTGAAGTCGCCACAAATAAAGCTAAGTACACACGTTTTGTAATTGATGAAATAGCTAAGAAACAAAAATATAACTGTATATTGGCTGCCACCTTATCACTGCGAACTAAACCCCATAGAACTTATTTGGGCACAAGTGAAAGGTGAAGTAGCCAGAAATAATACTACGTTTAAACTAGTAGATATAAAAAAAACTATTTCAAATTGCCATATCTAATGCTTCTCCAGAAAACTGGAAAAAATGCGTCGAACATGTATTAGAAGTAGAAAATAAAATGTGGTCTTTGGATATAATAGTAGATACAACTGTTGAACCTCTAATTATACAAGTAGACTCATATGACTCAAGTAGTGATAGTATGTCAGATATGAAAGAATGTGAATAACTAGATGTAGATTATGTAGCATATTTAATTAGGTATAGATTATATTTTAAATAATTATTTTTTGACTATGCATTTTTAATGTGTATTATTTTCTTAATAAAATGGTTATTATTAACTATAATTATACCAACTGTACAATATTGATATACTATAAATTTTAAAATAAATTTTTTACACATATAAAAGAAACAAGATTTTCATTTTACCTAAACTGTTTAAAAAGAGTAAGTTCCCAAAAATAAACTCAAGCGCACCGCCACGGTCAAGGTTTTTATCATATTATTCCCACGTAAATACGGGTAAACATCTGTTATTCCTTTGTATTTAACCCAAGAGGTTGACGAATATTAGAGCGGAGTCTGCCGGCCTAAAATTATGATGCCTTATCAGTACATTACAGGTAGAATTGAAGAAAAATTTTTATACTCGGACTAACACAGAAAGCGAATTGCCATAAAATTAAATGATTTATTACTATCGCTTGCAACGAAACAGGGTATAGGAGAGGGGTGCAAGGGGGTACACTTGCACCCCTGGCTTTTGAAAATGTATGAAAAGTAGTCAATTTTGGCAAGAAAAGTATTCATTTTGGATATTTTAAAATGTTTTGCACCCTCTAAGTGTTGTGGAAGGAGCGGACAAACAAAGAACAAAGACGGTGCTATGTCGAAGGACCTTTTTTTGCTCTTTAAAATTTAATTCGCTATTATATTTTTCTACTTTGCACCCCCTGGGAGTCATCCTGCCGGCGCTCATGCATTTTATATACTTATCTTAATTAGTTTTCAAAATATGGCCATGCAAATATAAAGAAAAATTAACGTATAAAAGAAATAATAACACCTTTCTTAGGATGATTCTGTAGTATATGTATATTTTATGAAAATTCTTTTTTCTCTTAAGATGTACAGGGTACGACAAAAAGTATGATTTTTTAATGAAACAAACTTTATATTGAATCACCATTTAAAAACAATTTAAAGAGCCTTAAAAAATGTCATATTTCATAAGTCTATATTTAATGGTTTTGGAAATATGGCCATAAATAATTTTTTTGGCAGGTATTGCCATAATATAATAATTCACCTACATAATTAAAATTTATCTACACTTATTCTTTAGATTTTGATGACCATATTTCCGAAACTAATAAAGATAAACACATTAAATGTGGGATTTTTAAAGCTCTTTAAAATATCTTTTTATTACTGATATAATATACAGGGTGAACCATTTAAAAAAAAACATACTTTTTGTCCTAGCCTGTATATTTTAAGAGATATTTAAAACCTAATTGTCGATTCAGAAACTACAAAATTAACCCAACAAACTGATATTATATTTATTTTGTACGATAAAAAAGAAAAAGTTAAGAGAGTGCAAAACTGTATAACTTGACACCTGGTAAAACAACATAATGCAGTTTCATCACTAATTATCGAATAATTATTATTATTATAATTTGCTGTTTTATAAAAATCGGCAAGGGATACCTGAAATAGTTACCTTGTAAGTGATGTAATTCTTTTGTGAGCAGTATCAAATTAAAATATAAAAATCTATATCGAAAATTAAAATATTATTATATAACAGATCCTATCAACAAAATGTATTATGTATTATTCATATTCATTAAAATTAAAAACAAATTTTTCGTACATTAGTTTTTCTATACAAATAACATGCTTTTTTAATAATTAAATAAATACATATGTCCACTTCCTGCAATTTTGTTAGTAGTTAACATTTCTTACCAATGATGACAATATAAATTTTTAGATTTATTTTTACAGGGTATTTACTTCCAAATATTTGTAATTTTTTTCGATAATTTTTGATAGGTTTCGAATATTATAACAAAACTTTATATCTAGGGTTCTTCGAAAAATACACTTGAATATTCGCGCTACATATTACTAATTTCTAAAACGTCACCACAATTTTTTATGCTGACTTGTATGTATTATCTAAGTAAAGCAGTAACTCTCCTTGTGTTTTACACGTAAAATGTATAATTTGAAGAATCGCTCAGAATATCCGTCAAGATATTGCTTTAAGGCCGCTAGGACAGGCGACCTTGCAGCTCGAAGTTGACCGCAAAGTCGATCGTTTGTGGTTGATTCGTCGCTAGCTGCAGTTGTCAGCTTAACCACCATGGAAAAAGCGATTCCTCTTCTTCGCCATACGCCGGGCGTTTTTTCAACTACAACCGAACTTCTGCCGCTGATTGCTCGCCGATCCCGTGATTGAATACACGTTAGGCCGCTTTTGACGGCGACTTTTTGCAGTCGAAGCTGACCGCAAAGCTCTGATTTGTTTCGTGGTTGATTGTCGCTACTAGTTGTCATTTAACAGCCAGGGTAAAAGCGATTCCTTTTCATATATGTTTTTCGACTACAACCGAACTTCTGCTGCGCTGATTGTCGCCGATCCTGTGATTGAATACACGTTAGGCCGCTTCTTAGACGCGTGGCCTAAGTTGTTTAGTAAAACAAAAAAATATACTGTGGTATTTCTTTCTCAAGTTTCAAGAGTTCAACTTGTTCGTTTGTTGAAACTTCTTCACGCGCTGATGAAGTGCTGCATTTTGACGATTGTTTGACGTGGGGGTATTTTTCAATCGGTTTTGCCAAGCAAAAATAGACATTTAAGTAATTCGAGTGTGGTACAAAATGTGCCATGAAACAATTTTAAATTTATTCCTGGAGTTAGAAGGCCATTTTTAATTTCTCGAATAATAGGGAAACAAAGCTAAAAATCTGAAACGAGGATAAGCATACCAGGAGAATGCTTAAAGGACCTTCACAGGACCATGTAGCCAGACTCCTAGGCTTAAATATTGACAGGCCGACGAGAAGGCGTTGAATGCGATACAAATTACCGGGGCCCGGAGTGACTGTGGGGGCCCGAATTGAATGGGGAGCCCGAGCGGTATGAAAAACGTAAGAGTAATGTAAAGAGTAGACCTTTTAATAGGGTTTTTGTAGTAGTTTATGCCGAATATCACATTTAACACCTATTTTTTAAGATGAGGTCTTTTTTTTGTTTTTTTTTCTGTTGAACTTTTTAAAGGGTAATTTTTTGAAAAGAAGTAGGACTTTGGAGGAAGTGAGGACCTTTTTTTTGTCTTCAGTTTTTTCAGGGGAACCTGTAACTTTGACTTGTTCCGTGGCCAGGCACGGCTCTCGGCCGCCCTGGATATTGAGCTGACAATATTTACACACCTGATATCTGAACACTGATATAATAAAAGCCCGGTGTATTTACTCAAATTGCTGGACGTATGCAGATAAACAGATAATACAGATAAGTATTGTTGAATTCCTAGGCTGACATAGTTAAGGTGCTACACGGGGGGGAATAATTGAGTTCCTAGACGTGACCTTATTACAGAGAGGTGAAAACCCAACATCACAAATTTAACATCCCTCACACGGTCAATACATTATCAGATAAAAAAATGGTTTTCAGTGTTTTGCTACTTGACATTACTTTTTACCGAAGACGAGTATAGGTGAAGGTTATGGTTAATTCTGGTTAGTTAAATCTTTTTATTTTAACTCCCTAATTAAACCTAAGACTAATACACACTTTATAAATTCACTTAAGAATTGTGTCAATTCTTTCTTTCGTTTGTTCATATATAGAATCTGACCTTATAAGAATAAAAAAATTAAAACGGTTGGACCGTGCAGGCGTCACTCCCTTAATAAAATAAACTGATTTTAACAGCAGAAAAAGCAAAAAAAAGTTATAAAGCATTTGTTTTTTTACCGCCTAGGAACTCAACAATGTTTTTCTAGCAACTAGTGTATCTTGTCTAGCAACTTATAATTCCAAATACATAATTTTGTTCTTATCTTATTACCGCCTAGCAACTCGAATACCACATTTTCAGATTCGGTTAGGTACCAAATAACACGTGATTAAGGAATATAGAAGAGGTCTAGACCCTAATACACAATTCTTTGAAAACGTACGTTTTAGGTACACTTTAGGTCCGAACGTTCAAGACTAAAAAAGTTTACAAAACGTTTTATATAAACGTGTTAAAAACGTTTTTTTAGAACCTACATAAAACGGTAATATTGACCGTATTCTGAACTTAAATTAATAATAATAATTGCATAACTCCAAAGTTTGTTCTTTGGAAAAAAAACAAGGAACATTATTAGTTAGGAACGTACCCCGAAAATCCTTTTGGCTAGGAACGCACCCTCAAATCTTCTGTAATTAGTGAATGACATAAATGACATTTTTAGTGTTTTGGTGTGGAAATTTTACAACTTGCAAAAATGCATTTTAATGTATTTTATACGATTAGTATTCCTTGATGTGCTGTTTTCCTTCATTATTTTGTGATGTACTGTTTTTTTCTCCTGTTTCCGTAATATTATCAAACCCTACTAACTGATAATTGTGTTAATTCTGATGAAGTGATTGTTATTTTTGTATTCTTAAGTGTAAATCAACTCTTGTTTTTTTACCATAACTGTATAATAAACGTATGTAAGGTAAATGTGTGTGTTTTTAATATAATTTAATAAATTAGGTTATTTTTGCTTAATCTGAAATAAAAGTACTTTGTTATTTACATTTCAAAAATATTTACCTAAAACATAATTGTTTACAAGCCGGACGCATCGCCTATTTTATTGATATTTGGTATACTAATCTGAAAGCATTTTTATTATTATTAGACTTGATAACCAGAACTAACCTAAATTCACTATTTTTTCCTTGTTTTTGCTAACAATTCTTGATTCAAAGCTTAATTGGTACTCAATATTTGATTTTCACCTCTTAAATTCCATTTTTTTATTTATTTTACCTATTTTTCCATAAAATTGCAAACCCATACTTTTAATTCCAGTAGCCTTGGGGGCGCCAAGGCGTAATCAGCGCCCAAAAAACCAGTATACCAAATTTCATTAAAATCGGCGATGCGTCCTGTTTGTAAAAATTACCAAATTTAGCAATACTATAACAACGTTTTTTAAACGTCCCAAAAAAACTTTTAAAGTCTGTTCCTAAAACGTTTTAGCACAAGAATAAATATATTAACCAGAAGGATATCTCGAAGGCGGCTTCTTTTGATGTCTCCTAGCGCGTCTCATGACCTCGAACTGAATATTTTGCAGGCGTTTCATGAGCGTACCTAAGAAATTAACATGTTTAGGCGCCTATCTCTTAAAAATATATTTTAATATTATTATAATGTAATTTTATAACATCTATGCAATCAAATAAAACAGATGCTTTAATAATATGTCAAAAATATGATATATTAATAATTATTATGAAATGTGTCTATTTATTTTCGGCATATGACAATTTTTTATTTTTCATATTTTTGAAGTTTCTATTTATCCATTTGAGGGTATGGAATAGTCTAACTGTAACAAACCATTTTAATTAAATAACTAATTGGAAATTGTTCACAAGGATGTAAAAAAACTATTTTTAAACGGTTTTACTTGACCTGTTTGTTATTTATTTGGAATTATTTTTTGGGTCAAATCTAGTAATTGAAATTTGACCCCTTCCTGACGACTCTGATCGATCTGAAATTTGGTACACTTCCTTAGTCTTGATGACAATACAATATAACATATCTTTATGATTGTAAATTCAACATGGCCGCTGATACAAAATGGCGGATTACATATTACTTTTCTACACAATATGGGTATCAAATTAAAGGGCTTTATTGCAGAATAGGAACCCCATTATGAAAAAAATAAAATCCAAGATGGCCGCCGCCACAAAATGGCGGATTATATATTTTTTTCACAAATACCAATATGGGTATCAAATGGAAGGGCTTGAGATTCGTTAGAATAGAACCCACTATAAAAAAATTTAAATCCAATGGCCGCCGCCACAAACGGCGGATTGGCATTTTTCTCACAACTACCTCAATAAGGGTATCAAATAAAAGGGTTTGGTTGGTAGGAGCTCTACTATAAAAAAAAATCAAGATGGCCGCCGCCACAGAATGGCGGATTACATTTTTTTTCACAAACACCTCAATATGGGTATCAAATGGAAGGGCTTGATTGGTAGAACAGAACCCACCATAAAAAAATAAAATTCAAGATGGACGCTGCCGTAAAATGGCGAATTACATATTTTCCACAACTACTTCAATATAGAATCGTTGGTTAGTTCTGGTTAGCTATAGTAAGGCGAACTCTACAGAATGAGAAGTATCAACTAACAACAAAACTAAAACTGGAAAAATAAATTATGTAAAAAACTTTTTATGTGGAAACGGTTTTATTGTACTAAAAGCCAAAATAATTCGGTAAGTCCTAGCTACCAGATCGCACCAATCTTCACTCAACTAGGCATTGATCAGACAAATAATAAAATAGTTAGCAATTGACATTTATCATAATATTTACTCTTGGATACGCTTCAGTTTTTTAAAATATGTATTGTATAATTTACACAAGTGTTCATTTATTTTTCCATATGACAATTTTTCTATTTTTAACATTTTTAAAATTTTGTTTATACATTTGAGTGTATGGAATAATCTAACTCTACCAAATAATTTAATTAAATAATTCATTGAAAATTTTCACAAGGATGTAAAAACTAGTATTTTTTTGCAAGATATTTTCAAACTTTGAATTCATTTTTTTGTATTAGAATACTTTCAAAATTTATTTGAAATAAAGCTTTAATAATGAAATAAACTTTACGAAGTCATTGTAGGTATATTCAAATTTCCAAATACGTCTAAATTAGCATTTTTATATGCTTTATGGTAACAAAAACAAAGTCTTCTTCCATGATAGGTAATTAATTACACACCACAGAAAATCACTAAACAGAATATTATAGTCCAGAGAAATAAACGTATCGCAATAAACTATATAAAATACATTGACCGTTACCGAGTCGTTGCTTCGCCTTTCACCATTGCACTGGCAATTTCTGGTTTAGAATTTCGGTTTAGTAGCCCTCGAAGGTCACAGCCTGCGCCGCTCAAGGTAAAAGAGATATCCTTCTGGTTAATATATTTATTCTTGTGGTTTTAGGTACTATCAAAGACAATTGTAGTTTTACTATAGACTCCCAGAACAATGCTAAATTTTTGGTCATCAGTTTGGTCGCTGGCTTGGCTGAATTTATGAAGAGCAAATTATACGTAGTGTTTACGTGTGTACGCGATGGATACCCGCTTTATTATTTGTCTTTTGTACTATAAAAAACGTTTAGTAAACGTACAAAAAAAAAAGATTTGTTTTTGCCGACACAAAACTGTTATAAAACGTTTAAAGAACATTTACGAACGTTTAAGAATGTTTATCGTACGTTACCCAAAATCTACTCAAATGTTTTATAAACGTTTATAAAACCAACTTGTGGTATAAGGGAACGGTTACATAAGAGGACGTCTTTGGAACCTGCAGATTCGAATCCAAATCACTAAAGCATTAGTGCGCAGTAAATGCCTTAAACAATAATTTTAAATGTTTCTTTGGTTACTAATACCTCTCAAACCATTTTTTTAAAATTGTTTCATTGACTATTTTTTTCTAGGAAACAAAATGTATAATATGCATATTTTAGGGTCATCAACCAGTGATACATCATGCATCAAACCAAGGGTGATAAATTTAGCAGGAATGCTCAATTCCAATAAAGCCTATATTCGGCTAATTTTGTGACGAAATGGTTTTTGCATTTCTTTTTCTATATAATATCTTTATTTGCAATCGTATTGATAGGTTTTTTGTGTTTTTGGTGGTATTAGTTATAGTAGAGGAGCCCACGATGCTAAATGGCGATTTACTTGAGCGTCAGAGAGACCTATTGGGTTGCATTAGCAATTATGCAAGCTTAGATGATAAGAAGAAAAAAGTTATATAATTTATACTTTTTATCGGTGGGGAAAGCGGCTATTTTTAATATGTCAAAAAAACTTGTTAATATTTCAGCTTGTGGAAATCGTTTGGATCGTATCGAAATATATATTTTTCGTTATCCTTTAAGCATTTTCTTCAAAATAAAAAAATGGCCATGGTCAAGAATTTTAAAATGACGTTTTTTTACAACTTTGTAGCCCTCCGCTTTATTTAATAATAATAATAATAATAATAATAATTTTATTCATGTCAACAACCTACAGGTTTTACAAACGTCACTTATAAATTAACACTTAAAATACATTTAAATAACTAAAATTACTATAAAATAGATGTCACACACAGTAAAAAAAATTAGAAACTCTATAAAATTTCATTACGTGACTCTCAAATTGTGAGATCCGTAGAATATACAATGTTTAGCATGTAATTAACTAACCCTATCTTAATTTGTTTTTTATGATCGATCCTGTATACGTGGCTCATATTTGGTCAAGATAATAAACCGGGTACAAGGTATCCTCCGGTATATTAATCTGCCGCGCTGTAGTAAATCCTGAAATCTTCTCTTGGGCTCCCTACCATTAAATTAAGTTGTTATTTATTAATGTTGGAGCAGATTACCGTAAATTTTAAGGTTCTAAACAGGAATAAATAACTGACCCTCGGTTACTTTTTAAACGGAATTTATTTTTAAATTATTTGCGTACCATAAATTATGGACATAAGTAGCACTGCCAAAGGTATTTGTCGTTTTGTCGTACCTGGTGTTATATATATATATATATATATATATATATATATATATATATATATATATATATATATATAGATATATATATATTAATAAAAGGTAAAGTTCTTTGGGCATATGGCTCATCAATGACTGTAAAAATAAATAAATAAAAAATACCCTGTAAGAATTCGGCTACTATGGTTGGTTGTTTAAAAATTACGGAGTCTCCAAAAGAAAATGGAATACCCCGGGCCCGACCAAGACGGTGACACGTGTTTCGTCTTCGTTAAGACTTGTCAAACCGCTTCAGGTGCGAAGACGAAACACGTGTCACCGTCTTGGTCGGGCCCGGGGTATTCCATTTTCTTTGGAGACTCCGTAATGTTTAAACAACCAACCATAGTAGCCGAATTCTTACAGGGTATTTTTTATTTATTTATTTTTACAGTCATTGATGAGCCATATGCCCAAAGAACTTTAGCTTAATATAAAATAAAACTAAGTTGATAAAATGTGCGTGCCGATAAAACTTGAAAAGGAGTCCCGATACGATAAAGGGACTTATATAGTGTGATAGTAGCCCTTTATCACCCCTCGAACAAGAAAGTTCCCGTTTTACCCTAAAGGGCGTAATTTTAAAGATATAAGGACACTTCCAACCCTTCAACTTGGAAATTAAGTGTGGTGGCGCCATCTGTTGTCGAGTATTTAAACTTCATTCAGAACAACGGTTATTTGGGTCTCATAACAACTACAACTACGTTATTAATAATAATGAATCAGTATCAGAATCAGTAAAATTTGTATTTTGGTACAAAAATATAATATGCAACACACGGATAAAGTGTATTTTTTCACTTATGGGATTGCCGCACACGCCTAATGCTGACAAACTATTTCTTTTAAATTATTGCTTTATTCACTGCTTACATAAATTACTAATATAATATTACCGTAAAACAAAATTGATTTTTTCCACGACCGTAAAAAAAAATGCTGTTTTTTTAATCGTTAACATGCAGGTAAAGTACTCCATTCTGGTACACTACATAAAGTGTTAAAAAGTATCTTTTTTTAACACTTCAAAGATTTTTTTCATACTTTGAATTAGTGTTTTGTTTCAATTCAAAACTTAAATATTAATTTATGCAATGTAACAGTAAACGCGACATCAACTGAACCAAACGGTCAAGTTACCTTTGATTTCGTCATTATTTCTTTTAGTTCATGATGTCACTAGTTTTAAAATTTGACAGTTGCAATTAAATTTAATAGAAATTATTGAAAATTAATAGTAATATTGAAGTAGGACAACTAAGAAATTGAAAAGGATTAGTATTATTTCTACATAAAAGTAAGTACATACAATTTTCTAAAACTAAATAATAAATGCATACTTATGAAGAGGATAATTGTCTATTAAAAAATAAGGTGGCAATGATTTTTCTTGCAATATAATGGCTGTGCTGCAAAAATTAAAATTAATAAGTTTAGGTAAAGAAAACATGTATAAAATGGTATTTTGGAAAATTTTTATACGGTCGTAAAAAATATAGTATGTAACACATGCATAAAGTGTCTTTTTACTCATGGATTGCCGCACTCGCCTAACGACTCGTGGTGTCAATTTTCCCATTCGTAAAAAAATATCACTTTATGCACTTGTTACATAAATTACTATTAATGCAACTATTAAACAAGTTTTTAACACGCTTTTATTAACTTGGGTTGTAACTATCTATCTATCTATCTATCTATCTATGTAACGGAATCTTTGAGCCTAATTTTAACCAACTTCCAGCTATTCGATTTCTTTGAAACTTTGCACACGTGTCAAGGACCGATGAAGATGCAATAATTTAAAAACAGTATCCCGTTATCTTTTTTGAATCGCCAGGAAAAAAAATTCCATTATATTATAAAAACAACACCTAGGATGCCATCTGTTGGCAACATTTCAAACTTTGCTATTAAATGAAGAAGAAATTTTTTAGTTTTTACACAATTTGGTTAGTTGCACCATGAGTGTTCAATTTTTATGAACAATAAAAATATAGGGTTAGTTGCACCATTACTTCAAGGATTCCATAATAAAAATATATCGAACTAAAAAATGAAAATAAATAATAGTTTAAAACTAAAAACACGCTTTATATATGCAAACCGAACTAAAAATTAGAAAATAATTTTTCATTACAAAGAGTTTGTCACTTCAGAATAAAGCGTGGGGTGCTTAATATATTAAATGTTATAATTATTCTATTTGCAAATATCTATGAGGGAAAAGTTATGAAAAAATAGTAAAATGCACCCCACGCTTTTATTCTGAAGTGACAAACTCTTTGTAATGAAAAATTATTTTCTAATTTTTAGTCTGGCTTGCATATAAAAGCGTGTTTTTTAGTTTTTTAAACTATTATTTATAATTTAATAATTTGTTGTAAATCGCAGATTTTGAACAATTAAAATGTTAGAAAGAGACAAACTTGCTGACATCAATAAGGTGAATGTCTCGGTTAAAGAACCGGATCAAAATTACGATATTTACAAACAATTTATTTAATCCACTTTTCATTTAAATACACTGTGAAGTATAATTTTTAAAAACATTTAAAAATACCATTCTTTTAATTTTAGATAAAAAATAATAAAAAAACTTTTTAAAAAAGACTAGTGGTATTCTTTTAAAAAATTAGCAGTATTACTTCTCTTAGTTTCTTCCATTACAAGTAATCATATTCATTTGATCACGTGACAGATGTCATTTAAAATATTAATAAACATTTAGAATAAAGTTAGCCACATAAGTTTCACAAGAATGTTATCAGTTTCACTTTTCTCAGTTTCTTTACTGATCATGTTTCGAAAGAATACCTCTACTATCTGTACAGAAAATATACTTAAAATGGTAAAAATTAAACTTATATCAAAGTTATTATTAAGTCCTGTTACTTAAAACTAGGGAATACAATACCGAATTCGAAATAACGGGATCTCGCATTTCATGTGCAGAATTAATCCCATTTGTAAAATCCGGAAGCATGGGATTAGCGGGAATAAAAAAGTGATATCAGTGGGGTGGATAATTTCTTGGGCAAGGGGTCATGGAATGTAGAAAATGTCGAAATCGAGAAAAAAAAATTAAAGAGAAGAAAAAGAACCTTACCTTCAAACAACATATACATAATGACTTCTTATTAAAACAGGTTGTATTGTGCATTTTTTATTATTCCTGGGGAGGGAAGGAATTTTTCTCCCCTCCCCTTATCTACGCCAGTAAGCGATATTGTGTAGCCGAGACCCTAATTTGATGACTGCCGAAACTACTTTGAGGTCCGTTGTTCGTAACTTTGAAGACTGACAAAACAATAATCAAAAAACTTACTTACTTCGTTAAGAAAACGAATTAAAGAGCGGCAATTAATTTGACTGTGGTAATAATATACTTGTGCTTCTGCTTTGTTTTACTTAAATGACACAGTTAAGTAGTGAGAAGACAGGACTAAATTAGGCATGGTAAGACATTTTACCCACCCTCGAAAAAGGTAATACAGCAGATGATTAAAACTATTGTGGACAGAATTCAATTTAAGAAAAAGAAGTAACACATATTGTTAAATTCACCAGCACCTGCAGCAATAATGTCACTTTAGGACGAACTCAAGCAGACTTTGAATTTGACCATAACAGTCTCGATAAGAAAGGAAATTAATTATTAAAAGTCCAGTTTAGAAAAAGGCACATATCCTAAATTTGTTTATACCTAATATTTTAATGACGAGTATTCCTATAAGCGTGGAAGCAGAACGAGCGTTTTCTGCTGCTGGTCATATAGTTTGTAGAGTTTGACCGAAACTGGTTTTCCGGCCGAATCCGAAATTTCGTCTATGGCTTTAGTTTCGGACGAAACCGAAACCAAAACTTAAAAATTTGGGAAAGAGGCCACATAAAATTTTGAAGAAAAAAGCGTGCTTCTTTAAAACCCTTATATTTTTTTTTTCGGGTCGGAGAAAAAAAGAATTTCCGTTAAATAATAATTTAATTTTAACTTTTTTTTTAAATTTACATTGCATTGGTAAACGCACGATGACTTCCAAGGTCACGGTCAGTTTCGGTTTCGGCCAATTTTGACCGAAACCGAAACTGCCGCCGAAACTGGCCGAAACCGAAAGTTTGGTCGGACACTAATAGTTTGTAAAGTGAGGAGCCGTTAAGCAGATAAAAGAATAAATGCTCCAACGTTTTTAAAAGGTATTTTTAAAATAATGTTTAGTTTTTCACTTTTGCTTTATGTTTTCTACTTTTGTCAATCTAAATAAGTAAAAATTATGATTAAAATATTATATGTGTTGTTATAAATTATAAATTATTTGCAAAGTTTTATTAATCGCGGGATCCAGCAAATCCCTGGATCCCGCGGGATTAAAATGTCTATTCCAGTGGTAATTCTTTATAGTAGCTATTAAAAAAAAATTGCCTGCAATTTTGTTGACATACCTTAATATATTATAAGAATCCGATTACTAATTTAAAGACTAGAAAATTAACCCAAAAGAAAAACGATATTTTCCTTTATTTTGTACATGAGTCAATCAACTTTTATTTGTACAAGCACGAAGTCACTCTGTTCCTGGTAAAAAAGCAGAAAAATATGGAAATTCAAGTGTTTTATTGTAATATTTTTATTAATTACAATTAAAACAAATCCTTAAGTAATAATTGTTGTTATTATACCTGCAATTAATTGTTATTTTATTAGTTCTTTAAGTGATTCAAAGTGACGTGTTTTATAAGGCTACTCTTGGTTCCCATGCAACAATAGTATCAATAACTTTATATTATTAAACACGGCTCTATTTAAATAACTGCAATTTTAATAATCAATAACCGGGTATACCACTTATTAAGAAAAATATGCTCTGCTTTTTTATATTGTTCTGTTTCGCATTTTTGCATAAATAATTGTATTGGTCCCAGAAAAGTCTGTCGCAGTGTATATCCGTCAGACAACCACGATATTTTTAAAATTAAAATATAAATGGCGTAGTGTGTTGTACACTGTCGGTAAGTCGGTATATTTTCATAACAGCGGCCTCAGTCGACCAAGTTTCGCAAAAAAGAGTGGTTGGTTTTAGTGTGAGTCCGTCGGACAACCAGCAATATGTAAGTAATTAATATTTTTATTAAATTATGGTGTTTACGATCGTATTTGATCTAAATTTTACTGTGGGCATAAAAAATGCCAAAAATAAAATGTCTTGTATTGGACAGTTTAAGGTTTAAAAAATTCAAAAAATGTTCGTCGGAAAACCAGTCTCTTGGAAAATCAGTCAATTGGATAACGTCCGTAGGACAATTTGATTGTCCTTGTTGTAGTAATATGGCTTAATTATTACCAAATTAGTTAGCTTTGCAGGTAGTAAACCTGCTTTTTGGTCCTCGGGTTGTGGGTTCGACATAATATGTGTACATGAGACGTAGAATATGTGGATTTTTTTGGTTTTATTGTTGAAACTGTTTAAAGTGCTCTGCTTATTTAGATTACAATTAAGGAAGTTATTACTCATTATTTAGAATAAATAAATATTACAAAAAATAAGTTGATAAAAATAGGAAAAGTTATAAAAAAATTATAGACCCACATACTATCAAAAATAAAAAAAAGAAAGAAGGGAATTAAATTCTAGCTTGACACCCGGTACAGGTAAGGTAAAGATTTACCTGTCATTCTTTCCGGATTAAAAAGCTAGTTCATACAGACGCGAAAAGCGAATTGCGAAACGCGAATTGCATTCTCATTGGTCAATTTTACATAAAATTAAAGGCGGGTAATTCAAAATAAAGATAGTTTAAAGATGTTGCGAATTCGCAAAATTTAAGATCTAATGGGCGGGAAACTTGAGATCATTTTAATTTCTGGCGAATATTCGCGTGCGCACATGCGTAGAAACAAGAGGTTATTTGTCATATGTCATTTCAAAAACAATTCTGTTATGGTTATTTTTATGTCATTCTATTAGCTGTTTGGAACGTTATTTTTGTGTTCATTTTCTTAAGTATTTTGTGGTTTTTGATTTGAATTTATATTAAGTTTTTTAGCCCTTTTCATTTATGACAAATTTGCAGCGTTACTAAGCCTTAGTTGCCAAATAAATGTGCTATTTTTTTATTCATCACATCAGATAAATGTTATATGATTAAAAGGAAAAACAAAGAAAATATCAAAAGAACCCAAGCGTAGCGTCACCACCGAAATAAAAACAATATAGAAATTTGTAGGTTATGTTTTTGCCTAGAATTTCGGCGAATTTCGCAGCTGTATGAACATGACAAAGAAACGCGAATTTTTTGGCCAAATATTCGCTTTCGCAATTCGCTTTTCGCGTCTGTATGAATTAGCTTTAAGAGAGAATTATAGTGGATGTGAATATTGTTTTGAGCAATAACTTTAAAATAATTATACAAGTTGCATTATTTTCATAATGAGCATTAAACGGTATACATTTTAAATTGTTTTTTTAGAAGTAAATACATTTTTTCTTATATTGTTAATATGTAGGTAGGTGTTGAAGTTATGTCCCACAAAAATATTTACCTACTGTGTGGGCAGCAACCAGATAGTGTGGTTAAAAGCAGTTTTATTCAGTTTATTAAACAAAATATAACTTTTATCTGCTGTACGTATAATACATTTTTTTTAATTTAAGATGACTTATTGGTTATAAAATGTAATTTATATTTTAAAAGAGTATTTATTAATATACATAAGTTTATAGCGCGCTGTTAATGCTGTAATAAAAAAAAGATATTATTTAACTTTCAATTTTTAAAATTTTTATATTATCAGGAGTCCTGTAAAAATTTTTAACCAACGACTTTTAAGAAATAAAATACGGTGAAATATCTTTTGGAGAAAAACGCATTTGCAAAACCAAAAAATACAAATTTTTACTTCGATTGGTATTATACAGGAGAGTTATACATACCTAAATAATTTTTAAAAATTTAAAAGTAAAGTAGTTTTATTTTTACAAATAAAACAAAATTGTTTAAGCTAATGTTGTAGAAAATTGGCAAGTGTTGTAGAAAATTTTTTTTTTTTTTTGTTAAAACGTAAAGTTTCATCATTGTTTATAAAATAATGGTGTTTTTTTTTCGAGTTTGCATTAAAACCTAAATACTCGGCTCAAAGGGGCGAAATTTAAAAGAAAATCAAAACATAATGAATATTTTATTTCTAACTTTACTCACATTAAATATTATACAATTTTGCTATGTTTTTAAAATACTATAGACAACATAGGCAGTTACCTATGGGTCGCCACCACACCACAAAAAAAATTAAATCGATAACCCGCTAGCGAAGCGAGAGGGGTGGCCCGCCCCTGGCTACCAGTTGGAAGGGCCCTTAAAAGGTAGGTTATAGAAAAAATGTGATTTTTTTTTTATTTTTGTAGTTAATTACTGGAATTTTAGAATAAAAAAAAGAAGAAAGGGGGGCGCCGATCACAGAAAGGGTTTAATATAATGAGAAAGACCCCCGTTTGGAGGTAAGGACCATTTTTTTGTAGCAAAGAAAAAGTTGAGAAACGGAGGCCCCGTTATATGAAAATATGTCATGTTGCAATGGAAGGGATCCACTTTGGAGGGTAGGACCTTTTTATGCTCTCCTGTACATAGTTTATTTGAGCTCTTTTTTATGGTAACCTTCAAAATCGACCAAAAAAGAGCAAACAAAAGGCCTCAAAGATTAGCTCTGAGAGATAGATGTATAAATTGTTATGTAAAAACAATGTTAAAGAGCGCCTTTCCAACGTTATGGTAAATATGAGAATGTATCTCACACTAATGGTAACAAATTGTACAGTTAAAAGATCCCTTTTGAAACTGAAGCTTATCAAAAATTAACTCGATACGTTTATTAATGTGAGACTCAGAAAAAAAGTAATTTAGCTGGTAAGTACCTCTATAATTTAATTTTGAATAAAGGTTATGTTAGTCAAGTTGTTTAGTCGCTCTATTCTTTGACTCGACCTTCATAAATGAAAAGTTTCGACAGTTAACCACAAACGATTTGAGGGCCTCCACTACGTTCTCCGCCTATGGGTCGCCGAAGTCTAAATCTGGCCCTGACTTTATTTTTGATTTTATTTTTAGTTATAACTTGCCCTGTATAATACCAATTGAAGTAAAATTTTGTATTTAATAGTTTTAAACAATGTGACTAGTTTTTCTAAAATGGCCTTTTAAAATTCAAAATTTTTTGGTCCATTGTCCTCATGTAACACCTATCCTGGGATACAGTCTAAATTTTATTATCGATTTTTGACAATTTTTCTTTAATATTATTATTACTATTATTAATATTTATAAAAACGTAAGTGTTTTATTAAAAAAAAGTTTAATAACGTTATTTTATAATTGGAATATAAAATTTGTAATAATGTGCACTAAAAACAAAATTGTTAAATCAATAATGGATTTATCGTAAGTAATTATTGTGGTTATAAGTTAACAAAAACCAACATGTTTTATTTAATAAAAAAGTTAATAAAAATTCATTAACATTTTTAATTTTAATTTAATTTTTTTAATCACTGCACTTAAAAATAATAACTATTATCCAATGTTTTATCATATAAAAAAAATTGGTGAAAATCGATTATAAAAAAGGTAAAAAACCGCTAGTTTAAAAATAATGGCAAAAATTGACGCAAAATTAAAACAAAAATGATATTTTGTTAAATTTTAATTAACATATTTTAAGCAACGGTCACACTGGTTTTGATATCAGTTTGCTTTTTGTATAATAATAATAATAATAATAATAATAATAATACTTCTTTATTTCAAATTATATACATATTAAGATACATAAAATAAAATGACGTCAACAAAAATAATAATAATAATAATAATAATAATATTCATCTAAAATTATAGTTCAAAAAATCACTAACACTATACGGTTCGATGCTAATTAATACATTTTTTAGAGTACTTTTAAATGTTTTTATGCTTGTACTACTTTTAATAAACCAACATGTTTTATTTAATAAAAAAGTTAATAAAAATTCATTAAAATTTTTAATTTTAATTTAAGTAATTTTTTTAATCACTGCACTTAAAAATAATAACTATTATCCAATGTTTTATTATATTAAAAAAATTGGTGAAAATCGATTATAAAAAAGGTAAAAAAACCGCTAGTTTAAAAATAATGGCAAAAATTGACGCAAAATTAATCCAAAAATGATATTTTGTTAAATTTTAATTAACATATTTTAAGCAACGGTCACACTGGTTTTGATATCAGTTTGCTTTTTGTATAATAATAATAATAATAATAATAATAATAATAATAATACTTCTTTATTTCAAATTATATACATATTAAGATACATAAAATAAAATGACGTCAACAAAAATAATAATAATAATAATAATAATAATATTCATCTAAAATTATAGTTCAAAAAATCACTAACACTATACGGTTCGATGCTAATTAATACATTTTTTAGAGTACTTTTAAATGTTTTTATGCTTGTACTACTTTTATTTAATAAACCAACATGTTTTATTTAATAAAAAAGTTAATAAAAATTCATTAAAATTTTTAATTTTAATTTAAGTAATTTTTTTAATCACTGCACTTAAAAATAATAACTATTATCCAATGTTTTATTATATTAAAAAATTGGTGAAAATCGATTATAAAAAAGGTAAAAAACCGCTAGTTTAAAAATAATGGCAAAAATTGACGCAAAATTAAACCAAAAATGATATTTTGTTAAATTTTAATTAACATATTTTAAGCAACGGTCACACTGGTTTTGATATCAGTTTGCTTTTTGTATAATAATAATAATAATAATAATAATAATAATAATAATACTTCTTTATTTCAAATTATATACATATTAAGATACATAAAATAAAATGACGTCAACAAAAATAATAATAATAATAATAATAATAATATTCATCTAAAATTATAGTTCAAAAAATCACTAACACTATACGGTTCGATGCTAATTAATACATTTTTAGAGTACTTTTAAATGTTTTTATGCTTGTACTACTTTTAATAAAATCCGGCAATTTGTTATACAATTTGACACACATATAATGGAACTCTTTAAGTCAGTGTTAAAAAAATTATTGAGCAAAATTTTTCTTGGAAAGTAGTTGTGTGTACAATAATTTAATAAATACAGAGGCTAGATTATTTTCTGAAAAACTTACGTTAAAGCCAACAACAATTTTACTGATAATAAAGTTTGACATTTTTTATCAATTTTGACAACCAGTATGAATGACAGAAATGTATTCGCTGTTAAACCATATACAGGGTGTACCAACTCTATTTATACACGAAATAACGTCGCTACTGTACAAAATACAAAAATGAACTTAAAATAAAAAATGCTTATTCGGATACACTGTTTTTATTGACAGTACTAGTTACAAGGTGTCTCAAAGACATAATTTTCATTGTCAAGTAGGTTTTTTTTAAATGGAACATCCTGTATATTTTATCAAATTTAAATTCTGTATTAAATTATATATCAAAAATATATAAATCACTATTTATACGCCAATCATGCTGTTTTTCAAGATATCATCACTGATATACTCGTTACCGATTAAAAGTCAAGAAAGAAAATAATGTTTTGGTTCTAATTATTTATAAACAATTTTGTCACTGACATAGTGACAAATAATATAATAACATGCAATTAACTACCTTTTATTGTAAGAACGACTATTAGGTATGTCAGCAAATTAGTTTATTTTGGATACGTATTATCTTAATTGTACTAAAAAACAGCAATACGTCAATTATGACTGGTTTTTAGGTTAAGTAAGTAAATATGTGTCTAAAATAAACTAAATAACTAACTAATCTATTAATAATTCTTACAATAGGAAGTAATTAGTTACATGCTTTTATATTATTTGTCACTTTGATTATGACAGAATCTTTAAAGATAATTAAAACCCAAATAATATTTTCTCTCTTCACTTCTAATCGTCAATAAGTATTTTAGCATACTGTTGATATCTCCAAAACCAGCAATAATTTACGTATAGTGTGTTTTATATTTTTTATGTAGAATTTAATACAGAGTCAATATTTGTTAAAATATACAGGGTGTATCATTTTAAAAACCTACTTGGCAAAGAAAATTCTGTTTTCGAGACACCCTGTATATTAACCGGTACTGTAAATAAAAAGGTTGTGTCCAAATAAAAATTTCTTATTTTAAATTTATTTTTGTATCTTGGATCGGTGAGAAGGTATATCGTGTATAAGTAGAGTTGAGACACCCTGTATATGCGGTTTATTCACTTATCTAAACAAAATTTATCCAAAAAATGGGGGTTTCTGATTGGTCTATTTTCTAATAAGAAAAATAATCTGTAGAAAGCAGGAGGTTGCTATGACATTTTGCTAGTGTAAAACAATTTAGCAAAATAGTCGTTAAAAATATCAAAGAAAAAAAATTGCTGGTCATATATTTTAATTGTATGAATGTTTTTGTTCGGCAATTTGGTCGTTAAAAACAATCATATTGGGTTTGTTCAACATGATTGGTAGGAGCAGGTAGGAGTTTTGTCAGTGAAAAACAAAACGTTGCTATGACATTTTGCCAGCGTAAAACATCTAGTGATATGGTTACTTTAAAAGAGATTACTTTTAAAGCACATTTTATTTTCATTCATTTCATAATTTTATTAAAACATAAATAAATTTCGAAAATGTATTCAAAGTCTTTTTTTCGGTACGAAAATTTTATGCCCCATACAATTATTGTAAAAGTGGTGTGTATTACAATTATTGTAAAAGTGGATAATGAGTGTTTTGATTAAAATTATTTTATTTATTTCAAGTATTAAAATAATTTCAAATGTTATAAGTTTCTTGTGGTTTATCAACTTAGGGAGATTTTTTACTCCAACCCATTAATCTTAATGCTAGGTAAAGAGATTTACAAAAAAAAATGTTCTTATAGCAAACTTAAAAGCAAAAAGCAAGTTTTTATTTGGTTGAAACACACAGACAAGTGTAGGCTAGGTTACTTATGTATGTTTGATTAAAATGAACAGATTTTTAGATAATTTAGACTTTTTAAAATAATCACAAATTCTGCCTATTTTTAAAAACGCAAAGTCTGAATTGTACAGCAATTTGTAATTTAAGCACTTAATAACCACAATTGCTATTAATAATTTATTTCTTATAACCCTTTTTATTTCCTTACGTAAGTATAGCCTAAACTACAATTTTTGTTCTAAGGAAAATATTTTTTCTTAAAATTACTTTATACTTTATAATAAAACCATACAAAATATCCAATACCTTTAAAATTCTGGTTCTCAATTCAACATACAGAAATTCAAAACCGTAACACTTCGCGCTTCATAAGAAAGAAGTACATGCACCGTTTTGGTTCCGCAATATTTATTATGGCACCCGACCGTCTATCGAAAGACACCGGTAACACTGACCGAGTCGTGTGGGTACCACGGTCGGTTCTCATCAAATTTTGCGACGGTACATACCAGTTTATGATTTATTATCGGAAACGCATTTTTTTGTTTTATTATTTGCACATTTGACGAATGGTTTCTATAAGAGGTTCCATGTATTTATTTTGCGGTTCACGATGTTTGTGCTTCCCAGTAGGTTAAGTAATCATACATTGTTTTATGTTTGTCTTTTTTTGTCTAAGTACACTCCACGAATTCTTAGAGTCAAGTACTACTGTGCCTTGAGGCACCTTAGCAATGGTTCCTAATTCGTGGTCCGCCGACAACGGATAAACCATAAGAAAGAGCTTTAAGATACTTTTAAATACCATAATAATTACATATAACTTTATTAGAGAGCGTCCATAAATTACGTGCCGCATTTAGGGGGGTAGTCGAGTTGAATCTCACTGTCGGAGGGGAGGGGGTCCCTGCAAAAACAGAGCTTTTTGTGAGGCAGTGTCACTATTTGGGTCCAGGACCTTTTTTGTTTTTATTTTGCCTCTCAAAATTATTTAAACGACAAAATCAGTACTTTGGTTTCAAAAGTGATGTCTTTTACCTATAGAAATGTCACATGAGCAGGGCGTTATTAACTGTTTGGGGCGCCCTAGGCTCACATGAGCAGGGCAGGTATTAACTGTTGGGGGGCGCCTAGGCTGGAATAGTTGGGAGCGCTTATTTTATAAAAGAAAGAAGAGAGGAAAAAAATTTGAAGAGTAAAACAAGAAGTCCTTCCCTACATGGCGCCTATTTTAATCCCACATAGCGCCATACTCCAGCATTACATTGTTAGAGAGCGAAAAAAAAAAGATTCTTCCTGCGTTGGCGCCTATTTTATTCCAGGACGCCCTATTTATACATCAAATTGAACACCAGAAACCCACCCCCGCCCTAAACTTTTTAAACTCTCTCCCCTGTCTGGCGCCTATTTTTGCACGGCACCCCAGGCTGTAGTATGAAGCTCTAAGCTGTAGCCTAGTAAGCCCCCTGGTGCTTCATCCGGCACTGCACGTGAGATTGGGGTATGTGTTAATAATTAATTATTATTTTTTAAGTTTTTACCGTATATTTGTAAAATATCAACACACTTTTATATTTATTTGTTGTTGTTATTGCAAGCTAAAAAATAAATTTGTTGATTGCCAAATTGCCGTCTTATTTATTAAATTTTCGAGTCCATTTGACCCGACGTCTATTACCACAAATATTTAAGGTAAAAGCTGTTTAACAAATGGTCCTTCGAACCGGATAGCTTAAGCCATTTTTGTTGTTAATACGGTTCAAAACATTTTAAAAACATTACAGTTTCTTGTTAAACGGTGACGTCATGTACGTCGCGTATTTAACCGTGTTTAAATACATCCCGGACAATGGTTTAAAAACAATATAGTTATCTTTGTCGGGCGGGCGTATGCACCGTACTAATTAGAAACTTTGTTTCGGTCATTTTTCGTAAACTTTTACGTGGCTGTACATGGCAAGTGAAAAATGTTTATATTTGGTGTAAACAAAAGTACATATTAATCATATAAAATAAAAATCATAATCATAACCTAAAAGTTTATTGGGCTCTGATGCAACGGTTTGAAAACATACATTTTCTTAATTCTCATATTTACATTGTTAATTTCAAATACGATTTGAACCAGTGAGACGAATACGGTTAGAAAGAAAATTTGACTTTAGATGGACATGGTATATTACGTTTAAAAGGTCGTTTGCAGAATTTAAACGAAAATTGTGAATACATAAAATCACCAATTATTTCGTGTTAAGTCGTGAGCATAAAATAACTGCACTTATCATAAAACATTATCACGAACAAGTATTTCACCACTGACAAGAAACAGTAATCAATAATTTAAGAAAAACAATTTGGATCCAAGGAATGCATCAGACAGTGAAAAGTATTTGAACAAAGTGTCAAGTATGTAAAAATAGAACTATAATACCAGAAATGGGTCAATTGCCTTCCTGTAGAATTGAACCAACTATTCGTCCATTTATAAAAACAGGTGTTGAATATTTTGGTCCAATTTTAATCACTACAAAGAGAACCCATGAAAAGCGCTACGGTGTAATCTTCACCTGCATGGTAACACACGCGGTTCATTTAGAAATCGCTAATAATTTAAGCACCGATAGTTTTCTTTACGGTTCTACGACAGTTTACTTGTAGAAGAGGTTCCCCAGAGGAATTTTACAGTGATAATAGTACTTGTTTTAAATCATCAGCAGATAAGGAACTTTGACATGCATTACAGGAACTCGAACAGACGGAAATTAAAAAATGGTGTCCTACAAAAAGTATCAAGTGGATTTTTAACACCCCTTGTGCTCCATTTATGGAAGGAGCATGGGAGAGGTTAATTCAGTGTATAAAGAAGATATTGAAAGAAATTCTTAAATCTCGCTATCCTCAAGAATATGTTTTAAAACTGTTTGCTGAAGCGAAAAACATATTAAATAGTCGCCCACTAACTCACGTATTCTGTGATTCAAATGACCTAGAAGCATTAACTTGGAAACGTTGGACTAAAGAATATATGCCATTTCTCAGGCGAACCAAATGGCACCAGGAAGTAAAAACCAATCAAGGAAGGGGATATTGTTCTCGTTGTAATTCCAAACGGACCAAGAAATGTATGGCCCAAAGGAAGAGTTGTCCAACTTTTTCCAGCACGGGATGGCAAAATTAGAAGTGTCGACATTCAACTGGGTAATGGTACAATAATAAGAAGACCAACTTTAAAATTATGTGTATTGGATGTGACAAGAGATTGGGAGTAGTTGTTCTCTACTTAGAATAATGCTGCGGGGAAGAAATGTTAATAATTAAATATTATTTTTAAGTTTTACCATATATTTTGTTGTCGTTGTTATTGAAAAAAATAATAAAAAATAAATTTGTTGATTGTCAAATAAATAAGTTCTGTCTTATTTATATAAATTTTGGATTCCATTCGACCCGATCTAATATAAATATTTTAGGTAAGAGCTATTAACACTATGGGAATGGGGGGGTTAAAGCAAATCTCACCAGGTGGAAGGGGGTCGAAAAATTGAAAAAAAAACACCCCACGTAAAGTATGAACGCCCCCTTACAGTTTTGGAAAGATGGTCATCTAAATATAGTATTCAGGTGATTATTAAAGTACAGCCATTTTTTAATATTTGAAGATACTGACTTTATACTATGGGGTTATAAAGTACTAGTCAAGAGCTTCAAAGTGAGGTATTACTAGACCCCTTTTCTAGTTAAAAAAATATTAAAACATGTCGCCAGCTGTCATCTTGACATTTGGAAGCGTCATTGATATACCAAATAAATTATTATATTAAAAAAATACGTTAAACGGTTTTATTGTACTAATAGTAGGGGAGCTCACGATGCTAAATGGGGATTTACTCGAGCATCATAGAGACCTATTGGGTTGCAAAGCTTAGATGATAAAAAAATGTTATATAATATATACCTTTTTATCGATGGGGGAAGCAGCTATAGATTTTAAATATGTCAAAAAATACTGTTATTATTTCGGCTTGTAGAAAGTCGTTCGGATCATATTGGATTATATAGTTTTCATTATTCTTGAATGATTTTCTTCAAAATAAAAAAGCCTCCTTCAAAAATGTCAAATAGACATTTTTCTACAACTTTGTAGCCCTCCGCTTTTCTTTGTTTTCAAATTGTCAGATTAGTGGAATATACCCTGTCTAGCATGTAATTAACTCACCCCATCTTAATCTAATGCGCTCGAAAATTTCTGATGGATATATTGTTGTTTTTTACGATCGGCCCTGTATGCAGGGCTTATATTTGGTGGAGGTACTTAACCGGGTACAAGGTATCCTCCGGAATAATAATCTGACGCGCTGTAGTAAGTCCCGAAATCCCCTCTGCTTTCTACCAAAGCAAAAATAATTTGGTAAGTCCTAACTACCAGATCGCACCAATCTTTCATCAATCTGGGGTATTGATCAGACAAATAATAAAACCGTTGGGCGTAGCGTATCCAGAGTACATATTATGATAGAAATTTCAACTGCCCATCGATTGTATTATTTGTCTGATCAATACCCCAGATTGATGAGAAGATTGGTGAGATCTGGTAGCTAGGACTTACCGAATTATTTTTAGCTTTTAATACAATAAAACCGTTTAACATTAATAAAATATAGATTTTATATACAGTGTGTCTACGTAAGTTGACGTCATGTGGGAAACTTTTTATTATAATATTAAATATAATTTTTGCTAAAGAGTACCTCTATTTTTGCTAATAACGAAAATTGTTATAAAGAAAAGATGTTTAGAATTGAAAATTACTTCTAAATATACAATTTGGTTTCTTAAAAAAAAAACATGTTTTCTCTACGATAATAGTGAAAATTTAGATTTTTACATTAGTGCAATACATTTCATGATTATAAATTTTATATGACAATTTTAAATAATGAGTTCAAATTAAGTGACATTAAAATAAGAAGAATGTAAAATGCACTAATGTACAAACTAAAAATTTTTCGATTCTACCAGACAAAGAATTCAAAAAAGATTTTTTTTCTAAATAAAGAAAATTGCATATTTAAAAGTAGTTTTTAATTCCAAACATCTTTTCTTTATAACAATTTTCGATATTAGCAAAAATACAGGTACTTTACTGTTGAGCAAAAATTACATTTTTGGCCAAACCTCGTAGATGACTCACATAACTTATTATTTAATGATTGTATTTTAAGTTTTGGACCATGCAGAACTTTTTATAAGGAATTACTTTTTTCGTAAAATTAATAATAAAAATGTTTCCCATATGACGCTAACTTACACACTGTATATGATTTATTTTCAGTTTTTTTGTAAGTTGACACTTCTTGTTCTATTACGTTCATTTAATGCCTTACTATAACTAACCAGATCTAACCAACGATTTGATATTAAGGTAGTTGTGGAAAATATGTAATCCGCCATTTTGTGGCGGCTGCCATCTTGGATTTTAATTATTTCATAGTGAGCTCTATTCTACCAATCGAGCTATTTCGTTTGATAGCCATATTAAGGTTGTAGTAAAGTTATATGTATCCGCCATTTTGTATCGGCGGCCATCTTGGATTTGCAATAATAGAAATATTATTATATTGTATTATCATCAAGATTAGGAGTGTATACCAAGTTTCAGATCGATCGTTTGTCACAAAAGGGGATCAAGTTCCAATTACTAAATGAGCCCAAACAGGTCAAGTTAAGTAAAACCGTGTAATTAAAATGAAAACCTTGGTGATATACAAGATCGTTTAACTAGGTAAGGTTGCCTCATTACGTCACATATGTACCGCACTGCTGGTTCCTACATAGCAAATAAGGATGTCTAGACGGATAATGCCATGATGGCGAAACAGCGCGATATACAATATTTAAAAATCAGCTAGAATAATCATTGTTAAATAATTTATTAATAAGATATAAAGAAGTTACGGTAACAACTGGAATTAACAGTATTTCTTTAATATTCACAAAAAACACAAATTACACTGTTAAAAACTTCATTAAATAATGAGCAAAATACATATGTGACGTATGGTCCGCCATGTTGCAAGGCTTACGAGGCAACCTTACCTAGTCAAACGATCTTGGGTGATATAATATTGTTCTCAGTTTCATGAAACTATACCGACATAACTTACCGAACGGTTCAGAAGTTAAAAGGGGGCGGCGGTCTTTAGGACCTCACTGTATTTATATTTTATATACAGGTTGTCTCTAAAAGGTGCGGAAAAAATGTTACCACAAACTCTTTAGTCCTAAATTTGACGATTTAACGTATCTTACCCTACAATTAGTTCAAAAGTGGAGGATTTCATAGACACAGGGTGTTAAAAATGTATTCTGGTTTTATTTTTTTTTATGAATAATTTTGTAATTTTTAGAATTATGTCACAATATTTAGCTAAAAAGGGTTTCGAGAGTTTAGCAATAAGAATCTGATATAAATGTTATTGTTTATTGTAGAGGGTGCCACCTACAGTATCTTGCACAAACTAAGATGAAGTAACTTTTTTAAGCCATTCTGTACGTAACTTTTAGATACCAATTCTTCTTTTTTACATATTTTACATAAAAAAGGTATATTAGTAAAAGTTGATTTAAGCAGCCGTTTTTAAGATATCTGGGTTAAAAAAATAACTTGCATCGCCAGGTCTAAACTATACGGGGTAATTTAGAATTTGATGCCAATCTTTTAGAGTTTAAATGCTTAGTAGTTTTAAGAAGAAAAGTTTAAATTAACTTTTGTCCTAAATGTCCTAACTTTTGAGATACAGAGTGGTACAAAAAGCCTATTTTTTCAAAACTTTTTTCTCCTGTATCATAAAAAGTTAAGCCATAGCAACATAGGTTCATTTAAACTTTTTATCTTAAAATGACTTAAGTCCATTCTAAAATATAAGCATCTAATTCTGAAACATCCTGTATAGCTTTGACCTGGCCATACAAAAATTTTTAATCCAGTTATCTCACAAACGGCTGCTTAAATCAACTTTTATCACGTATACCCTTTTTATGTAAAATATGGTAAAGAATATAAGAATTTTTATCTGAAACTTATAAACAAGGTAGCTCAAAAAGATATTTCGTTTTTACTTTGTGGTAATACCGCAGGTGGCGTTTATCAGAGTTTACAATAAAATTAATGGCAGATTTTAATTTATCACACGCCAAAACCTTTCTATGTCTAATATTGTAACAATGTATTATTCGCCAAGCTCTTAAAACAACGTAAATTCCGTCCACATCCGCGCTATGTGGAGCGGTATACGGCGTGAAGCGAAACGGCGAATTGTTGCAAGTCTGGACTCCCATCCTTTTACCGGATAAAAACTATTTGTTATGTTTTATATTAAATATATAGTATTTAAACGTAAGTTTTGCAACAGGGTTGCCAGTGGCGTCGCCCGAGGGGGGTGTGGCCCGAGCCACCCCTGTTAAATGGCTGGACACCCCTGAAAGGTGGAACATAAGAAGAAAAGAAATAGGTGCTAGACACAAAACAAAATTACAGTTGAATATTTAGAATTGTAAAAATGAGGATTGAGAACCTTTTTGTTAACAGAATTAACATTACAGAGTAATGAGGAATAAAAGGTTTTTATCGGAGAGGACCATATTTTTGAATTAAAAAATTTCATATCTAAAAAAAATTTGGCCCCCTACAAATGTTCGATTTCCTCCCTGGCCACCCTTAAACCAAAAAGCTGGCGTTGCCACTTAGGGTTGCATAAAAAAATTTGGTCATATTTTTTTAACTCTACTAATATATCACTATTTTTTCTCTCCAAGTTTAAAAATAAAGCTAAAAAATTGTGGAGTGAAAACATTTCAAGTGGCTGTACTACCATCTGGTATAAATTTGGTGTTGTTCCCATGACCCAATTTTAAGATATAGTCATCTGAAAATATTATCTACGCCAGTGTGACAGGATTTGGGTTATGGGGGTAAGCAAGATAGAACTAATAATTGCATAAAAAATTACTTAGCACTGGGTAAAAAAAAATAAATAATTTAAATTTATAGTCATAAATATTGTCGAAACCCAAATCTAGATAGATATAAATATTACATCTCTTATAAACAATTTATATTTCTACTCACAGCTAGGGAAGGGCAGCTGTCCCTCCTCTGCCCCGCGCTGCGGTCCATTTTAAGTTAACGTAGAGCTAAAAAAATATCACACAGAAACTGTTCGCTCTGCCATCTACATAATATGTTAACTAACAAAAATAATTAACGGAGCTTACAGTTTGCTGTCGCCAGATTGGCAACTCTTGCGATGATGACCAGTGGCGGCCCAAGGGTGGGGGGACAAAGAAACGCAAAAACGCCCTCCAAAAAAACCATCATATTCTTATAAACCATTTATTCAATTTATAATCAAGTAATCCGAATCACGAGATTATATCTATTTATTTTCAATGTTACACTTGCACATTTTGCTGCCCACCGTTTAAATTTTTCTGCCTGGTATCGCCTAACTTAAAAAAGCTGGCGCCGCCACTGATGATGACACATAGGTACAGGGTGTCTCTAAAAGGTGTGAAAAAAGAGCTATCGCAAATTCCTCAGGTCAAAATATCTATTCGAACTTACCTTAGTTTAAAAGTGGATGATTTCGAAGATACAATTCGTTAAAAGTTCAGTAGCAGTAACTTTAGATTTTTATAAATAATTTTGTTCTTAAATGATGTATTAGACTAAGGGGTGTTTTAAAAGGTGAGAAATTAAACTCTACTTTTATTTTTGAAGTAAAATTCAAAGGGCACCTATGGTACCATCATGCACCTGTTTAAACCGATATAACATTTTAATGAGTTTCGGATAAAAATATTATTCTTTAACATGTTTTACTTAAAAAAATATAGTATACCTTTTACTTTATACATATACCGTTTTCAACATATCTGATTTTAAAAAATACATCCTGTATAGTCCGGTCTATTTTGGAAAAAAAAGTTAAAAAAAACCTGTGTCCAAAATGCTAAATGTCTTGTCTAACTTTTGAGATACAAAGTGATATAAAAGCTTATTTTCTTAAAAGTTAAAGCCATTTAGGACATAAGTGTAATGAAATATTTTTAGTTACTTAAAAATTCATACTTTCAAAATATTATCTTATTTCAAAACACGTTTTCTTCCTCTTACAGCAAAATTTGAAACATAAACATTTCCTCGTCAGTATGGGTATCCATCCCATTGACGACTTTTTTACTACTAAAATCGTCAAAACCGCAATGATATGGAAGATTAATTAAAATATCCGTTCGTATTCTTCCGTATCCGTCCATCTCAAATGAACACGTGCAAGAAATGCGACTCGGCCCGATTCGTTTCCGTCCGTCTCCGACATTTTCAAATATTGATCTTGGATTAAATCAATCCATAAAAACCCGTTCACAAAAGAAAAAAGGATCTGCCAATCTCTCCCCGTATTCATAATTTCATCGAATGCTTAACTTGGGTTGGATTCTGCTGACCCAGGTGAAAGCCATGGTTAGTCGAGTTAAACAGAAGTGTCAAAATCAACTGTTTCGTTTTAAAGGTGTTAATAATGTATGTCGTGTTTATTAAAAGAGGAACAAGTTTAATTATTTATTGATCATTTACAGCTTAAATTTTCTTAAAGTCTTTAAAAATAACCGCACTGCCAAGAACCACTGGCTTACCTAGAGGTAGAGGTGCCCGGGGCGGAAAGGCAAGTTGGGGCCCCTATCTTTTCTTTTTTGACATGCAAAAAAAAAGTCCTCACTCTTCAAAATGGGGCCCCTTTCCTACTTAACATAATATAGTTTACCAAGATTAGTGCCCTCCCTTTTTGTATTTTAGTAAAGTAACAAAAGCCCTCACAACAACACTCCTAAACCCTCCTATACAGGGTGTAACTAAATAAGTGTAAAACATTTAAGGAGGTGATTCCTCATTAAAAAATATGAAAAAAGTTCCTATAAACATGGGTCCGAAAATGCATACTTTCCAAGATACAGGGTGTTAAACTTTTAAATAAAATAGGTTTTTTGTAATTATCTTGAATACCCTGTAACCGATTTTCTTGAAATTTTTCAGTGTTATTTCTAGTAATAAGGGCCAAAGTTCGAGATAATTAAATTAAAATTATTAAGTCCAGTGGCGTCTCACGGGACATCTTATCGAAAATAATTGTAAAAAATTGTACGCCACTGACTTTTTTAACTTTTTTATTTTTTTTTAGAATAAGCAACTGAAAATACAACTTTTTTATCTCTAAAATTTTTTGTATCTTGCTTCGTTTTCGAGAAAAAATAAAAACCACTTTATTGCATGTTTCTTGGGACGGAATTTTTGAATTTTGACGATTTACTGAGCAAAAACAGTTAAAGATAGAGCAAAATTAATTTTACTTACCTATCTTAACTTTTTAAGGACTATCTAATGACATTAAAAAGTGAAGGTCAACTGAAGATTAAAGAAGGTGAATGTTGAACCTAAATGTTGGACACCCTGTATCTTAGAAAGTATGCATTTTCGGACCCATGTTTATAGGAACTTTTTTCATATTTTTCAATGAGGAATCACCTCCTTAAATGTTTTACATTTATTTAGTTACACCCTGTATACCTTACATATAAGGACCTACATTTGGGGGCCCCCTCTAAATGGGGGCCCGGGGCGGACCGCCCCCCTCGGTACACTAGTGCCAAGAACAAAGCAAAAGGGTTATATTTTGTTTGGACACGTGATGCCGATTAATAAAGGCCAAAAGGAAACATACTTGTTGAATAATTCATAATAATTGAAAATGCCTTCTGGTGGATGCTTAACTTAAAGAAGTAGTTAGGTTCGTGAAAACCGCAAGGGTCTGCCTAATTAAGAGACAATTGCAGCCAAAATGAGAAATCGTGGACAAAAAATAAATAATTCTCTAAGCATTTAGGGACATGGGGTATTTAGACTTAAAACTAAAAAACCAAAACTAAGACTAAAAACAAATACGCCAATTTTTTCTTAAAAATTGCTCGTTTTTTACTTTAAAATGTTCCCCAAGAGCAAAAATGGAAATTTCAAAAATCTCTTTTATCGTTACCACAAGGTTAGTTTATATTTATAAGGTTGCGACACATCCTCAACTTTTATGCGGTTCGAGGTCGGGCACGCAAGGAAGGGCACTCCACGGAGGAAAGTTGGCAAGACTGGGTATAATCAAAGCTGATGATCAATCCAGTGGCGTCTACAATTTGCGCATTTCATTTTACATTGTTTTGGAAGTGATATTTGTTAAAAGATGTAATTCCAAATGTTTTTTATTTAAAGTAAAAGAATTTACAACTTAATTATAATTAAAAATTGTTGTGTAAACGGTTTTTCTACTAATACAATAAACTGAATATCTCCGGCACTGAACAACATGGCCGAAAAATGGGAGATGTGACGTCATAACACGTCAAAGCAATATGGCCGAATCTCGCGACCCTATATAGACCGACTTTGGCGTTACCTGAGGAAAACGATCATTGAACGAGCGAAAAAATTTTTGATTTCACATGATCCAGCACCGAGATATGATGGTCCCCTTAGACTAAGGATAAAAGGTCATTGATGGTCCCGCAATTCACCTTTGTTCGAATTGTTTAATTTTAGAATTTGTTAACAAAAATTGTACACAATATTTATCTAACATTATGTTTTAATGTACCATTGAGGTAAATAAATAATAAAATGACATAAAAAGGTACTTTCTTTGAGCACGTAAGTTACCATTTTACCACAAGGTATTGTAGAAAATCGATTCCTAAAATTTTTTTATATGAATTATTAACTGCCCACGTTATTCTAGCATTAACCAAAATGTCATAAATTCTTTTAAATAATGCAGATTGTGGTTTTACAACTGTTTCTTTAAATTGTTATTTTATTCTATTGTTGTTATAGTTTATTGTAATTGCACATAAAATGTTAATAAGTTGGAGGATAATTGGTGAAGTACATTTATGACATGACAAATTTTTATTAAAATATTATATAATATAAAAAAATATTAAGCCATTGTTATTTCTTAAACCATAAAATGTCACTTAGTTAGTTTTACCAAAGAATATAATAGCTACTGCAACAGAATTGCGGATACGTTTCAAGAAATCGGCGCGGAAAAAGGAAGCCCTCTTATACAGGGTGTTTCCTACTTGTGGTAAGAAAATTTATGGGCAAATTTCTAACCACTTGTATAAAACAAAGTTCATATAAACGAATCCTTAAATTTTTCGTTTTTAGGATACAGGGTGTCAAACTTTTTAAAAAACCTAATAATGTCGAAAACACTTTTTAGTAAAATTTGTTAGGCTAAATATAAACGTTATTTAAGTAAGTTTTTGTTGTTGTTGTTACATAATTGCTAATAGGAAGTTAAAACACTTAATTTTAAAAAAATACCCCATTTTTTCTTTTAAGGAAACTTTATAACAGAGTTAGAAGCATTTCAAATATAACTTCGGCGCCAAAATAACTTCTATGTATTTAAATCTCACTCTGGCAGAGTGGAGGTCTGTGCAAAAATCACGTTATTTTTCTTCAGCTAAAAACATGAAAAAAAAAATACGGGATTTAGGCAGGTCCCCCGGAAAAAGATGTTATCCAGTAACAACCAGAACTAACTTTTTGGGTCGTGGACCTTTTTTCCGGTCAAAATTTTTTGACAAACACAAAGTCCATTTCGGTAAAAAAATACAGACGCATACGCAAAAAATCCCACCTGAGGTTGGGGGATGAGGGGGTTTCTTGTATGGTCCAGGATTTTGCAATTTGTCGTTTTTTTGTGGAAAACTAAGCAAGCTATTAAAAATATTAATAAACAAAAAGTTGTATTTTTAGATGTTTCATCTGAAAAAATATAAAAGTTGCCAAAAAGTCAGTAGCGTACTTTTTTTGTGAATAATATTAGCTGCGATGCATTCTACTCCTCCACCTTAAGTTACACCCAAAGGAACGCGGGAGCGGAAACGGTTTGAGACGTTCATATTATCGAAAATTTTTGTAAGGAAAAAATGTCAATAATGTTCAAATATGCAAATATGTTTATTTTCAAAAAAAACTATTTTATCATTTTTTTATGCGTTAAGGGTGAAATTTTAGGTTTGTACATTAGTGTATACTTATTTTGAAATGGTATGTGTAAAGAAAGCTTAAAAACTATCAAAACTGCAAAAAGTCACAGAAACGCTCGGTATTGCAAGAAAAATGTTAATAAAGTTTTTTTCTTTAAATAAACCAAGTGGCATATTTGAAAAGTATTTTTAATTCTAAACATCTTTTCCATATAATTTTTTTGATATTATAATAATCCAGTAACTTTGTTCTTGCAAGTGGGAGTTACCGTGCATCAAATCTGGTAGTTTTGATTTTTTGTTAAGTAGTTTATGATGATGGTCCAATGAATATCCCAAGTTTTCGAACTCAACGCTCGCACGCAACCTAGTCAAAAATTCATATATAAAGTTAAGGTCATAAATTACAACTATTGCATACAATCTTATAAAAACTAAATTTACTTAAGCTTTCGATGGTTAATATAACGTCAAAATATGGTCGAGACTTAAAATTGAAACTAAAATCGTAGTGGTAGATGCTGCTCCACAAAGTTGTGTGGCCTCACAACTTATCGTTTAGTTCCAAATAACAACAAAATCAGAAAAGAGTAAATTTCGCCCTCTTGGAAGGCCCTGGTTGACAATCGTCACTTTCTTGAAAGAAAAGATCTACAACTAGACTGTTAATGTTTTCTGGGGAATCTCTCCACGAAACATCCGGCATTTTATTATTTTCTAGGACTTCGATATTATCTTCATATTCTGGGAAGTCGAGATCATGAAGTTCAATGTTTAGCACATTGTCGCATGAGGACCCGCTGCAGTAGCTGCAGACTGAGGAATATTTTAATCCTGATTCTCTACAACTGCACGCGTTTCAACAACGCCCCTAGCAGTCAGATGAAATCACCCGCAAAAGATTTTATGGGGCTGTGTCTTTGGACATCATTTTTGGGATGAGGCCGTGTGTAGTAGATATTCACCCAAAGTCGAGAGCATTCAATTCAACGCCCATCCACTATTGCACCTGTGAAAGGATTATATATTTATAAGCAAACTAAATCAACATATTACAACGATGATAATTTATACCTGATGCTGAATGTGCAAAAGTGGAATCTAGCTGTATCTCGTGTAGGAGGTAACCTGGGAAGATTGAAGTTTGTTTTCACTGCAGCTTTCGAGAATAGGATATACCGCACCTCGTCGAGGTTATAAGTGTCGGGGTTGCCACAGTAAAGACGAACTGTTATGCGCTCCCGTGCTGCTGCTATCTCGTCAGGTGTAGAGGTGGGCTTAAAAAATTGCAGCTTCATTTACGAGTTCTGGATTTTTGTGAAAGGTGGACAAAATTTTCATCTTTCCTTGGCCAAAAAAACATGATGTCGAGTCACACCCACTGAAAGCATGGATTAATAGGAAAAGCTCCGGTTTTAATTTGTGTCTTGAAGAAGTTATGCTGAAATTGATCACATCTGGGGTTTTGCTTCTTCCACATTTCTTGAAAAAAAATTACGTTTACCGATTGAAATGCAGTAAATAATGAGTATGTACCCTTTCTCATTCCCTCTTCGGTGAATAGTGACATTGGAATTGGTGACAGCTTGTTTGTTAAAAAGTTCTGCAGTTTTTCATCCGATTTCTTTAGAACACATAGCCTGTGGAAAAGTGTTAAGGGGTTAACATTGATTTTTTTATCACTAAGACTAATAGTTCGTATAGCTAAAGAAATGGATACCACATTATTTTTTCGTTTGAATTTTACTTCTTGGAAGTTCTGACACATTCAGGGCCGTATTAACTGTTTGAGGCGCCCTAGGCTAGAATTCCCGGAGCGCCTATTTTCCACCACCAAAATTTTTGTAGAGCACAAAAAAAAGGTCATTCCCTCCGTTTCGCGCCTATTTCATTTCATTCCAAAGCACCTTATTCAGAGAGAAATTAGTCACCAAAAATCCCCACCCGACCTAAATTACTCCCCTGTTTGGCGCTGTCTGTGTTTTTTTTTAATATTATTATACATATAAAACTTTTTTGAATCAAAATTCGTTAGATGATATTAAATTTTAAATGTAAACTATTTTTTTAAACATTCTGTATATATATTTTTTTAATATTATTGTACATATAAATCTTCCTCGTAAATCAGTCTACCTATTAAAAAAACCGCATCACAATCCGTTGAGTAATATCAAATTTTAAATGTAAACAATTTTTTAAACACTCTGTATATGTTTTTTTACATAATTATACATATAAACCCTCCTCTTGAATCACTATAGCTATTTTAAAAAATGCATCAAAATCCGTTGAGAATAGTAACGTCAATATCGAATTTTAAATGTAAACTATTTTTTAAACACTCTGTATATGTTTTTTTGACATTATTATACATATAAACTTTTCTCTTGAATCACTTTATCTATTAAAAAAACTCATTAAAATTGGTTAAGTAATATCGAATTTTAAATGTAATTTTTTTACACTCTGTATATGTTTTTTTTTTAAATATTATTATACATATAAACTTTTCTCTTGATTCACTCTGTCTACTTTAAAAAACTGCATCAGAATCCTTTGATAATAGTAACGTCAGTATTGAATTATCAATGTAAACTATTTTTAACACTCTGTATATGTTCTTTTTTGACATTATTATACATATAAACCTTTCTCTTGACTTACTCTATCTATTAAAATAAAAACGCATTAAAGTCCGTTGACAATAGTAACGTCAATATCGAATTTTAAATGTACACAATGTTTTGAAACACTTTGTATATGTTTTTTTACATGATTATACATATAAACCTTTCTCTTGAATCAGTCTACCTATTAAAAAAAACCGCATCAAAATCCGTCGAGCAATATCGAATTTTAAATGTAAACTATTTTTTAAACACTCTGTATATGTTTTTTTGGATATAATTATACATATTAACCTTGCTCCTGAATCACTCTATCTATTAAAAGAAACGCAATAAAATCCATTGAGAATAGTAACGTCCATGTAACGTCAATATCGAATTTTAGTTATAGTTTATCCAAGATAGTCGACCCGTGCCCACTTCGTTGGGCGATAATGTCTGAACTTTTTGTTTAATTAATGATAGGTTCATTACTGCCGAAGATTAGCGGCTACAAACAAACAAACCCACAAACTCACAAACAAAGTTACAAACTTTACCTCTTTATATATTAGTGTAGATATTGCATATGGCAATAATTCCAAGCAAACATTTTAATCATTTAGTAAGTAATATTAGTCAAAATATTTAGTTTTTATCATATTTAACATACCGGCAATATTCTTGTAACAAACCAAAACATATTTTTTCCGATATTGGTGTTTTTACTTCTAACCTTCCAGATAATGAAAATATGTTAATTTTTTTCTACGTAAAAATGTATAGGGAATATACAAACATAATGAAAAACTAATATTTTCGCATAAATGTATAACCACTTAATTAGACGCTGACGCCCACTATTAATAAATAAGCCTTTAAAAGTCACCAAGCGAAATTATCTACGCAATTTAAACGATATTTTTCTTTTAAATAAAACTAATCAGAAAGGTAGTTAATTTGCACAATAAATTAACGTCAAATCCAAAAACGTAGTGTTTACGTTATTAGGTAAAATAAAAATAAGACACAATGACCCATCGCTGCATCTTCATTGTTTTAAAATGTAGGGCAAAAATTGTTCTTCGCCGCCCACTTCTTGGTTTTATTTGTAGCAGTGGCGGCTATTTAAGTGTAGTGAGTGAAGTGCCACTTCACCAAAAATAAATAACAAAACATAAAAAACATATTACTATTATAAAATGCATTTTTCTCATTTCTATTCCTTATTTGTAAAATTCGCTATGGAAAATCTATAAATTAACCGCTGGCGCGAGTCGCTTTCCTCCGCTCTCGGCAACGCGACATCACAATCCGCGATTAGCAAGTGTATTGCAAATATAAAACGGACCGAAGTATACACCTCATGCGGGGTTTTGTTTACGCTTTGACGCTCCGTTGCCATGACAACATTATACTTGCCGGCGGCCAGAATCGCGGGTGGGAGTATCAGGTGTATTGCTTGATAAATCGCTAGCCTTAGCGCCTTTACACACTGACTGTTTTAGAGACTATAAAATAAACATTATCCATTAGGTGAAGTGCACTTTTCCGCGGTGTATTTTTTAGTGCTCGGGATTTTGATTAATTCTGGTTAGTGGAACGGAGTTTTTCTTGTCTTAAGCGTTTAAAAACTTTCTTTAAAAACACTATATCCCAAGATAGACTTTCATCTTTGGCCAATATTTCAATTCAAAAGGAGCTTCTACAGAAACTGATAAAAACTCAACCATTTTAGGAAGATATAATTGATAAATTTGCTGCATTAAAAGATAAAAGGATTGATTTGGTGTATAAAATTTAGGGTAATTTTCTAGAAACCTGCGGCAACTCCGATTTTAACGAAATTTGGTATACAGGGGTTTTTGGGGCGCTCATCACGAATATGAAAGGTTTTTTTGGCGGAAACATTTCGTTCTCGAGATATTCATCATCAAAGTTTAAATTTGAACTAAGCATTATATTCCCCTTTTTTCTACGTTTTTACATTATTTTTGCATTAAATTGGGTGGCTTTTCTTTGATAATGTGGCAAACCATACATACACATAGGACTTTATGGCACATGCACTGGGATTGAAATGATTCAAAGTATAGCTATGCAATTTAATGCAAAAATAATGTAAAATACGTAAAAAACGGGGTTTTAAAAGGCGAAAATCAAATATTGTGTGCCACTTTAGCTTTAAATCAAGAATCGTGTGCAAAAAGAGGCCCCATATTGTAAAAATAGGATTAGTTTAAATTTTAAGTCTGATGATGAGTATCTCAAGAACGAAACGTTTTCGCCAAAAAATTCTTTCAGATTCGTGATCAGCGCCCCAAAAACCCCCGTATACCAAATTTCGTCAAAATCGGAGTTGCCGCAGCTTTCTAGAAAATTACCAAATTTAGGTAAGTTTAGATATTAAGACTTTTTATAGTTGAGTATTTTTAATTTTTCTAAAATGGTGAATGCGCTTTTTTCCCTTCCTGCACTACACCCTACTTTAAAGCAAACTTTAAGTAACAAAAAAACCTTATTTTAAGAAATGTCAGAAGTAAGCATTTTTCTTGCAATCGCCTTTGCATGTCCGATAAACGAAATCATATCGAATTTCTAACATAAACAGCGGTATGGCTATGCGATAATATTACAGTTAGATCAGAAATTGAATAAAACTTGAAGAGAGATTAAAGTGTAATTTTAACTTTGGATGCTACGATAAAAAAAATATTTTAAGAAATGTGAATTAGCTATTTTTTAAATAATTTTATTATTATTATTATATTGCCCATTTACCTAAATTCGCTAATAGACCAGGGTCGATAACACAGGTCCACAAAATAAAAAAGTGGTCTGTGCTGGGTATCTTTGCCATATATTTGGACTTTCAAATTTAAGGAAACAATTATTTATAAAATCAGGAGAATTATTATTTTGAATTAAAATATCTTTTTCATTTTTTATATTTTGATTAGAACAAATGACTTTAATTCTATCAAATAGACTTTTTGCAACTCCTTTTTAACCATTATTGGGTGATTTAAATTAGAATCTAAGTATCTGTTTGTATGTGTAGGCTTTCTGTATTTTTTTTTCAAAACTGTTTTTTTTTATTAAAATGTCAAGAAAAGATAGTTGTGAGTTGTTGAACAAAGATTTTCTGACATATTTTTTGCCGCTGAACACAAATCTGAAGTAAAAACTAGAGGTGAAATTGCAAAACACCGAATTGCGGGGGCCAAGGAAACAATGTTTTTATTATTGAAAGGGGTAATGTAGGTAGCGGTTCATTTTAAAGGCCCTTTGATACTTTATTTAACGCCACTTTGTTTTTTTAATCAGCCCAGCCGTTCGAGACTTACAACCTTTTGAAATTTAGCTTAATATGTAAGTCTGGAACGGCTGCCCATATCTTCTTGGAGAAAAAATGCATTGTCAATAGCTTCTTTAAAACCAAAGTTTTGGTTGAGTTACGTTGATGACACACCAACATTCAAATATAAAAATTTACTATAAAAATTGAAGCGAATACCACAAACCAAAAAAAAAAAAAACTGGGACAATAAAATCTAAATTTATCTCCTGGTCTATTAGAACATTATGTTTGGAAGTTGTCAAAGGAATTTAATTTTGTGAATTTCACGTCAAACAATCAGGTACCAAATAATATATAGGGTGTTTCTAAACAAATGCAAGAAATTTTAGGAGGTGATTTTTCATAAAAAAATAAGAAGAAAATTTCATATGAACATATGTCCTAAACGTCTTAGTTTTGAGATAAAGGGTGTTAAAATTTTGAAAAACCCGAAAAATTTTGAATACTTATTTTAAGTAAAACCTGTTATACTCGATATACTAGATATAAACACTATTTAAATAAGTATTTAATGTTTTTGTTATAAAATTGCTAATTAAAAATTTTAAAACCTAATTTTTTAAAAGCAAAGATTCGGCAATGCTTCTTTTATGGTCTTAAAATATGCAATTAAGTGATTTTTTTCTCTTCTTAACTAAACAAGATACAGAAAAAAATTAGTAGACATAAAAGCAGTATTTTTATTTACTTTATCTAAAGAAAGGCCAAACATTTTTCACTTATTTACACAGTCAGTAGTGTACTGTTTTTTGTTGGAAATATTCCCTTCAGTCGAGACGCCACTGGACTTACTAAATGTAATTAAGTTAGTGATGAATTACCCCTTAATGTCATTTAAAACAAAATTGGGTAAAGAATAGTTAGGATATTTAAAAAAATAGATTCTTATTTTGAAATTTTAACATCCCGTAGTTCAAAAACTAAGACGTTCACATAAAATTTCGAACATTTTATTATGATATTTTATTTTATTTTTAAATTTTACACTAAAATCCGTTTCTAATGACATAATACAAACATACTGGTAGTTTTTAATATTGCGACCATAGATCAGTTATTTCCTGATTCGGATTACTTAAACATGAGTTGACCAAATGATGTATAAAAATGGAATGATTTTTTGAACATGACTTTTTTGCTTTTTATTAGAAGGTTGGGCGAACGGTTGAGCAAGCGCAATTTAGGTTGGGCGCTCGTCCAACCGCGCACACCCTAGCGCCGCCACTGGTTCAGTGGTTGGTTTTAGAAATAAAAATAACGTAAATTTCATCAGCCACACCTATACCAAAAATGTAAGAGGTTTTTAAAATATTTAGGATTTAAAAAAATAAAATTTTAAAATATCCCACCTTACTTACGCTTGAGCTAAAACGCGATTCGCTGCCGTTTTTTTAAATATTTGTTTGAGAAAAAAAGTTGTATATTGAAAAGTTTCTTAAAATGATCCAAAGATTATCGGAAAGTTGGTTATTTTACGGTTTTGTAATTTTAGGAAATTTAATGTGTTAATTATTACCATTACCAAAAATCAATTAACTTTCCGATAATCTTTGGATCAATTAAAGAAACTTTTCTATGTACAACTTTTTCTCAAAACAAATATTTAAAAAACGGCAGGGAATCGCGTTTTAGCTAATTTAACGTGCTACGGCATCCTCTTAACTTTGTATATTAAGTTAGATTGCTAAAATATAAACTGTGCCATCACCTACATTTACATTTTTTACTAGAAATTATACAGTCCGGAAATTATTATAATATTAAATATTAGTTTCTGGACGCCTTGTATAATTTCTAGTAAAACATTAAAATGTAGGTAATACACTTGATATTCTAGCAAACTAACATAATATACTGGTTAGGCAAACAGGTATTGGGATATCAGCCAGTAAACCAACAAAAAGGATGTATGTAACTAATCCAATCAGAAATGTTTACATGCAGGTATTCACGTTAGATTATCTCTTTTCCTCCACATTGCCTATGTGTTATGTTATTTAACATATTCTGTATAAAGTCAAGCGTAAGTAGTAAGGCTGGATATACAGAGTGATTCAAAAATCGACCACGAAACTTAAGGGGTGATTCTACTTGACAAAATAAGGGTAGAGCTTCATATTTTTTTTTTCAAAATGTCTTTCGTATTCGAGTTACAAGCCGTCAAAGTTCAATTTTTATTTTTGGTTTTTTCGCCATATTGCATTTATTTTTTAACCAATCCAGTTGATATTTGGCACACAAATCGAGCTTTGCAGATTCTAAATTTTTAAGGCAAAAGTACTTTTTTAAATACCAACAAAGGGCACTTCACCCAGGGCCGTATTAGGGTATGAGGCGCCCTAGGCTAGAATTCCCAGAGCGCCTATTTTCCTACTAACAATATATTATAAAAAAAGGTTCTTACCTCCATTTCTGTCAAAAAAGGTCACGGCACTGACTTCACCTAAAACTCTCATAACTTTTTATTTTGACAGATATCGCAAATGCTGGGGGCGCCATTTTATAGACAATCAGAAACTTAAAACATAAGGTACTCTTTATTAAAGTCGATAAACCTCACCGTTTAGGCATCAATAGACATCAAGGTTTTCATCAATTTCAATTAAATTACCTACATACATACAGGGTGTCCAGTAACTCAACCGATAAACTTAACCAAACGATTCTACAACAAAAAAATAAAAAAAAACTTTATTTAAAACATATGTCCTAAAATTAAAAAAAATATATAATATTTAACACACCGTAGTTCAAAAACTAATACGTTTAGGATATATGTTTATATGAAGTTTTTTTCTTGTTTTCTGTTGTTAAATGGCCCCCTAGTATGTATGTAGGTAATTTGATTGAAATTGATAAAAACTTTGATGTCTATTGGTGCCTAAACGTTGGGGTTTATCGACTTTAATAAAAAGTACCTTATTTTTAAGTTTTTGATTGTCTATAAAATGGCGCCCCCAGCTTTGCGATATCTGTCAAAATAAAAAGTTATGATGTAAATAAATTTTAAGTTTTAGGTAAAGTGCCCTCTGGCAGTTTTTTAAAAAAGTATTTTTGTCTTAAAATTTTAGGATCTGCAGAAGCTCGATTTGTGTGCCATATATCAACTGGATTGGTTAAAAAATAAATGCAATAGGGCGAAAAAACCAAAATAAAAATTGAACTTTGACGGTTTGTAACTCGAAAACGAATGACATTTTGAAAAAAAATTATATGAAGCTCTACGCTTATTTTGTCAAGTAGAATCACCCCTTAAGTTTCGTGACCGATTTTTGAATCACCCTGTATAAAAATTTTGTTTTTGTCAAGAATGTTTAATTCTAAATATCTTAAAAACATTTCATTTCTGGTATAGGTATCGCTGATAAAATTTACTTTATTTTTAATGCTACAATCAAAAATGAACTTATATACAGGGTGTTGGTGTTGCATTTGCATAAACACAAGTTTATTATGGATCTTTTTTGAGCACCCTGTACAATTCCACCATCGGAGAGACAGCTAACGCTTACAACGATTCGTACAACCCTCTTGAAGCATTTTACAAGTTATGGATTGAAAGGAAATAACTGACAAAATTTTGCATCTGGCTCACGGTCTATTATTATAAAACTCTTAAACATTTGATTGGTCCTTGTTAGTCCTTGTATAACTATTACAGCGTTTTGTAATTTTACTGACGCTTTGGTTAATGTTCAAAAGATGGCGTTAATATATTGCGGTTTATAAAAACCATAATCCTAATAAGTGTAAATAATATTTTTTGTCTACGAGCATGTACTTACTAGATGCAACCTTCTTTTAATCGTGCAGATAGCGTGCCTAAGTCACCAACCAGCAGACGGAGCAAGAGAAAATTGTACTATTTTTTTTCACACACATGCTATTTGCACGTGTCTAGCACGGTCTAGTGGCAACATTGCCTCTAGTAGGCAGACCTGCGTAGGTTTCTATATGTATTCCTTGGTTTCATATTTTGGATCCGCTCCTTTTTTACCAGATGTCGCCACGAAATTATTTCCATTATTTTTGTAAGCTTATGCAATGTGGCGAAACATGCCATTTTCGACCCTATATAAATGTAACAAAAGGTTTAGTTTTGTTTGTTATAAACTCGGTAAAGGTAACGTGACAACTACAACGTATTTCCTCGGAATCCCTTTCCTCGAATTTCATGTATATAAAGAAGAAAGAAAACCAGGCGCAAGTCTGTGACAAATTAAACGTCTTTTGACTGAATTGTCCTCCAAACGTCCTTTAAAATTTTTAGTTCAAGTTCCACCCTGAAAGTATTGGGAACGGGTTGAATTTTGCGGTCAATTTTTAAGAACAACGTAAGTAACAAATCTTTTTCTTTTTTTAGATTATAATACCGAAGATATACATTAAATTGATTACATTTTAGAACCTTGTTTGATGTTTTAGAAGTATATTATAACTTTAAAAAGTGGGAATTTAAATGGTATGACCTGTAAATAACATTTTAAGGAGTTATTAGTTAAAATAAAGTTTTTGTTTTGCAAAAAAAATATTAATATACTCCATTTTTGGCATTAAAAAAGATAAATTGTAGCCCCATACTTGGTTTTTGGCTTTGGATCTTATTTCTAAAGTACTTACATGAACATGATCAATTTTTTTCTTTATAAATACGCACCCTGACGAAATGAAAAAAAAAAATAGAAATAGGGGTTAACAAAAACCATTATATATTTTTGGGCAAAATTTATAAGTCTGGTGTGGCACTACCTTCTATGTGTAACAAAATAAAATAATTGTATGTTTAAGTAATTACAAATCTTAAATGAAAGAAAAAATAGGTTAGCAATTTAACAGAGACCCACAATACAGGCTGCCTGCTAATTTATGGTACATACATATGGTACACAGTTTCCTCTCTGACACATGGCATTCCCCATAACCCTAAGCATTCTTGATTCCCTTCAAAGAAGATCTGTTCACATTATTAATGATCCTTCACTTACAGAAAGGCATCCCTATTTTGCCCGTCGTCAGGCTATGGGGGACTTAATCGTTTTTTTATAGATGCTTTCATGACTGCTGCTCTGAAGACTTGTCCAATTTAATTTCTCCACTTAAAGTTCCCTACAGAGAAACTTGTGGTGCTGCATGTATGCATTCTTATGCAGTCCAAGTGGACAGGCCCTGAACTTCTCACTTTGTTTGCTCTTTTATCCCTCGAGTTTCTAGAATGTGGAACATGCTGCTCGCAGAAGTCTTGCCTTCCCTCCAAATTTTAAAGTATTTAAAGTCCCGTGTCAACAAACTCACTCTTACCTGGCTTAAGACACCCACAATATGTTAGTATTTAGGCTTTTAGCCTTTGTGGAATATTAAAAAAAATCCTTGTGCCAAAATATTAGAAATTAACCACACATACCTATATTCAAAAGTTGATAATAAGGAAGATACAGGGTGTCAAAGTGAAACAAATATTTTTCATTTATTTCGATTATTTTTACTAAGAGTTTTTAGATATCAACTATTCAGATTTCATATTAATGTTTATGTGTATACTACTCTGTATGTACCATTTAAGTAAAAAGTTAAAATCTCCTATGCTTTCTACACAAAAAAGGTATATCTTGTAAAAACCACTCTGAACAACCATTTTCAAGATATTTGTGTTTAAGATGTTTAATACAAAAGCATAAGGGAGGATACATTAAACTATTCTCATATGATGTGGCAGTTGTAGTAATAGCCAAAACGCCATAATTGTTTTGGTTGCACTAAAAAAATTTAAATACAAATATCTTGAAAACGGTTTTACTGGTATACTTATTTGGGACATACAGGGCAGGACAATAAGTTACGACGTTTTTGAGAAATACAAAGTAGTGTAGGTAATGAGCTGTACACAGAAAAGTTATTATCGGATCTGATGTCAAAAACCCAAGTTTTATTGAAATATTCTACACATATCAAAAATTATCAAAATGCATTAAAAATGTTTTGTTTCACTTTGACACCTTGTATTTATTTTATTATTAACTTTTGGATATAGGTATGTTTGGTTGGAGATGATTATTTCTAAGTATGTAAATATAAACAAATATTTCTACTGACACCTCCCTTGCCAATTATTTCAAGGTGTTATTGAGCCTTGCGAGCCAAAATTTTAATTGCACTTTTGTCTTAACATCCTAAAGAAACTATTAGTAAAATACAGGGTGTCCAGTAACTCTACCTGACTTGCAACCGACAAACTGGAAGGGGTTATTATACAATTAAAAATTATAACAAAACTTCATATAAATATATGCCCTAATCGTCCTACTTTTGGAATTACGCGTGTTAAAAAATTGAAAAATGATCTTTTTTATAATAACCTAAGTATATACAAAAATTGGGAATCGTCTCCTATTTATTAGAAGACATTTTTTGACGTACAAGAATTATTTTTTTACCAGTGTCATCCCTGGGTGGGTTTGACGTAATTATTTTTCAATAAAAAATGGTACACCACTGCATTTTTCCAAAACAAAAATCTTTTTTGTAATTCCGTTTTAGTATTAAACAAATTTGATTTTTTTTACTTTTTTTTATTAAATGTAGAGGGTTTTCATTTATATTTTGCTACTCTTTTAGGCAAGGCACAAATTGAGACACGTATAACGCGTGCGACGCAACGCAGGAAGGCACGTACTTTTGTAACTCATGAAATCAAATTATACAGCGTAAATTGCCTAGCGACGCGTCTACTAGAAAAGACGTTGATTTTGTGACAGTGACATAGTTTCTCGCGTCAAACGGGTTAAGCCTCGGTCTGCTGATCGTACCGCATAATTCTGCGGTTATCCTTTTAACGCAACCTTCAACTTAACGTTACACCCGCTCACCCCTTGCCGCTGATGCATGCGTCGACGGAACAACTGACCACCACATATCGTCAGTATAATTCGCAAAGTGCGTAACTCCATTTTTAGAAATTTTGCAGGAGCATATTTTAAAGCCGAATTTTACAGTGATGTGTGGTATTATATGGAGTTAAGCACTTTGCGAATTACACTGACGATATGTATTTATATGCATTTATCAGTCCAAGTCGCACACCGTTTACAGCAACGTTATGCGGTACGATCAGCAGACCAAAGCTTAAGGTGCGTCTCAATTTGCGGCTTGCCTTACAACGATAATAAAAATAATGGAAAAAACTCTTTTTATTAAAGTATCTTAGAATTTTCTCTTTTATCTTTTAAGCATAACAAAAGAAACAAACATCAAAAACTCAAGGAATATGAAGAGGGTATTTTTTTCAAAAGGAAGACCATGTATTTTATGTCGCCATTAAAAGGGTCTTTTAAAGGGCTTTACAAAAATACTACATTTAATATATCCATCTTTAATAGTTTTGAAAATACATGGGACAATTTAAATCTGAAAAATAGCAGATCTAATTTTCATTGTAGCAGCTTAGTGCCTTAGGTAGGAATGATAGAAATTATATCTCCACTATTTTTCAGATTTATGTGGTCATATTTCGAAAACTATTACTTAAATATGGACATATTAAATGTAATATATGTGGTACAAAAATTTTTTTCTATCCTTTTTCGTTATCATTGTAATTCGGTGGTAAAATACAGGGTGTTCGGAAATTGGGTTAGTAAATTTTAAGAGGTCATTCTGCAATGAAAAATAATGTCACCAAGTCCTTTGAGAACATGTCCAAATCTCCCTGGTTACCAAGTTACAGAGGTTAAAAGTCCAATTTTCATTTTTGTCTTTTCGCCATAAGGTAAAACACCCAAAGGTTGACACATTAAGAGAAAAAATTTCATGTTAATTTTTTTTTACAAATTTTTGTATTTTTAATGGTTCTTCTGGTATGAAAAAGTTAACTTGCTTATCACTTTACAATGTATATGTTTCAAAATTATCTAGCAAGCTATCTTTAAAAAATATACCCAAATCTTTAAGACCGGGATTTTCCACTAAAGATTGACATGCCAAAAAGGCAGAGCTCTAAAGATGGACAGGCCTTTGGACTAAAGATTGACAATTAAATATTTTGCTGCACTTCTTTTATAATAATTAATATTTAATAGTTAAATTAATATAAATCAGTGTATTTTAAAAACACTTTTGTTTTCTATAGTTCCGAAAATGCCATGATAAAATTAAAAAGTAAAGATCTGTACATGTACTTAAAATACCCATTTATTGACATATTTAAATCCAATAGTTGACACATCTGTAAATAACATTAAAATTAAAAACAAAATTATCTTAGCTAACGTAAATTATACAGAAATGCTAAGTAAATACTAGTATATATAATACTTAAGAAAAGGAAATGTTTGAAAAACATAATAAAACGAAATAATTACTAAATAGCTAAACTACAGATACAATTTCCTAGAACTGGTAAAAAGTAACTAAAGTCACCTTCCACTTATCTAGGCGCGTTATGAACTTTTCGTAGACAAACTTATTTACTGTTATCTCTCTCGGATCAAGGTTAGATCATCATTAAATAAATATGTCCGTAATATAAACGCGATATGTGTATTAGGCATTCATGAACCGAAGAGAGAAGAAAACATAATTTCCAGAGGTTACAAAAATATGATTAGATGTGTTTTCGTTTGTTGTTGAACGCGCTTCACTACTACCGCCAAACGCTGACCGAGTTCCGTAATTGTGAGTTTCAGATATATATTTTCTCGCCGAAATATCTGACCGGGTATTATCCGAATACGAAAAATATCATAAACGACTTAGATAGGGCATTGCAAAGAAAAAAATGCAATTCTCGACCTCATCCCTCCAAAATTTCACGTAAGGTAAAATGTAATAGAAAAATGTCGTTTTTGACAAATATCTGTCAGTACGGTAATAAATAAATTGTGATATGGCAAAAAGAAATCGGTTTGCAGGTTTTTGCATCCCCAGGCCAAAGAAATGGTACTCAACCTAACTGACTACTTTAAAAATGAACAGAAGAAGAGAACTGAAACCGAGGAAGTACATTCAACGTCTATTTACCAAAAAGTATCAGAAGCGCTGAAAATAAGTTTGAGATCAATACAGAGGATTGTAAATGAAAGTCGTAGAGATACACCGATGAAGAAAACGCAACGACGATCAAGGAAAAAGAAGTGTGAAACGTTAGAGGAATGTAAAAAATGGAAGTGAGAAATGTTATATATGACTTATATGCCTCAAAAATTAATATAACGCTTCCAGTTTTGAAAGACACTTTAAGAGAACGAGGAGTTTTAGAAATCGGGCTTAGATCATTATCAGCATTGGTTAAAACACTAGGATTTCGCTACAGAAAGGATTGCAATAGAAGATACTTGTGTGAACATCCAAGAATTGCCAGTGAACGAGTGAAATTTCTTAAAAAATATGTTGAAAATTATGATTCAAATTTTAGGAAAGTTATTTTTTTAGATGAAACTTGGGTATTTTCGAACGGGAGTGGGTCAAAATCATGGCAAGATGACTCGGTGAAATCAGTGAAACGAAAAAAAAGGTTGCGGTTCGGGAAAAAGATATATAATAATAAATGCTGGTTCAAATACTGGTTTTGTAGAGGAGCGAGTTTAATTTTTTCCTCGAAATCAAAAAGCTCTGATTACCACGATAACATGGATTGTGAACTTTTTGAAAAGTGGACAAGAGAAAACTTATACCGAATTTGGATGAGCCATCTGTAATTGTGCTAGACAATGCGTCTTACCATTCTCGCATCCTGAATAAACAGCCCAATTCCTCGTGGAAAAAAAATGAAATATTTCAATGGTTGGTTCAGGAAAATCAAAATCCATCGCCCGATTTATTAAAATTTGAACTTTTGATGAAAGCAAAAGCTATTCAGAAGCAAAAAATATATGCCATTGATGAAATGTTGCGGGAAAATGGCCATGAGGTTTTGCGGTTACCACCGTATCACTGCCAGTTTAATGCTATAGAACTAATCTGGGCAGGAGCAAAATCATTTTATGAAAAGAATGTCGGTGATGGACTTAACTCACATGAGGTGGAGGAAGTTTGGAAAAAATCGCTGGAGCAAATTACGGGGGACTACTGGAAGAAAGTCGTAGAACATACAGAAAAATCATCTTGGACTGGTGGAACAGGAAAAAATGCTGGACGTTCAAGTGGAACCATTAATTATTTCGATTTCAGAAAATGGTGAAAGTACTTCAAATGAATCTGATGATTCTGAATTTGAAAATGTTTAGAGATAATTTTATTAATATACATTCCTCTAAGGTGTAAGACTTTTTGATCGACCATAGTTGCTATTTATGTTAGCTGATATTTTTGTCGCTTACACTTTCAAAGAAATAAACAGCAACATAAAAATACAATTTGTGGGCTAAAATGGATGCTAAATTAACGGAATCAAAGATAAATATTTTACTTTAATTAAACATAATTATACATATTATAGGTAGAATTAATATTGATGCTTCATTCTTATTATTGTCCCTTCCCAAAACGTTACGCATAGAAATATAATGCTTATTTCTTTCGTGCGTACGGGCGTACTTACAAAATAATATCATACAAAAATGTGAATGCACTTCTGATAATTTAATTTTGGAACGCATCATTTTAATCTCCTGTCATTATTTTAATTATGCCTGTCAGTTTCAAATAAGCTGCTAACCTATTATTATTAAATTTTAATACAATAATCAGCTGTTCAAATACCGCCATATTGTTTTTGCATAGAAATATTTTTGGAACCTCTGATCTATTGATTTGATTCGGAAAATACAGCCCGCCTAGTTAAATGGAAGGCGACTATATCCATCGACGTTCAATTCTTTATTGAATTGGTACTTAAAACGATGGCCAGCAATTTTTATTTGGGGAAACTCTTTTTTTCCAGGAAATGTTACCAGGACATAATAATTTTTTCTAAAGCTTTCTGCTTCTTGTTTGGTCAGTGATTCTGTCATGACCTGATCATATTGTAGAATTTCTGAAGAACTTATTTTATCATCAGTATCAAAAGCTTGCCATTCTTCCGTTGTGTCAGAATCAGACGTGATATCACTCATTTTCTTCGAATTCATTTTATTCCCAAACAGCACAAACTTTCCATTGAGCAATCCCCCATATAAGTAAAGCATGCGTCCACACTATTTCTTGACCTTGCTGCAGAGCTGGGCTACACAACCAAACAGTGGTTAAGCTGTGGAGCGGACATAAAGCATCGCGAGACCCATACTTTACTTGTATGGGGGATTGCCCAGTGGAAAGTTTGTGCGATTTGGGTTTCTTCTTGTTTTTTTCTTCTTTATACCATTTTTTCTTGTTTGACGTTTTCTAGCATTTCTTTTTCTTTTGTCTCTTTTCTGTTCTAAGGCTGCTTCCATATCTTTAGGTGAGTATTTTAGCAACTGGCGTCTTCTTGGGCTATTTTCGATAAATCCAATAATTCTGAAAATTGATAAATGCAAATCTAAAAAGATCTAATGGTTGACATTACAATACCAAAAGTTGACACGGGGTGTCATCCAATAGTTCTGATTGAACAAATTTACTAAAACTTGTATTCCTAGAAATGGAAAAACTAGTGTAAATGAGGGAGAAAAAAACAGCAAAACATGAAAAAACCTCCATAGAGTCAAAAGTTGACACCCGGTGTCAATCTTTAAAACTTTCTACTTTTTAGGTACCAGTGGTTGACATCCCCCAATATCATAACAATAAACGATCTACGGCGTAATTCTATTAAAAAACTAAAGTTTTAAAGTTTAAGCATGCTACAGTTTAAAAAAAACATATCAGTCTATGCTCTTACCTTAGCTATGAAGCACCAAACCTAATTCATTTCTTAACAAAAATCTTTAGAATTAGTAGAAACAGGTCAAGACACATGTAAGCACCAACTTAAAAATGTGAAATATGGAAATAAATTAACCTATAAATATGAGGTTTTTAACGCTCAATGCAGATAGCACTAGCTTTTATTTTCTAATTATATGTACTCTATAAACATTGAAAATTTGTTAATATACTGTATATTGCACATAAGTGTCAATCTTTAGTCCACTGTCAATATTTGGGTATTTTACCTTATTGCATTAATTTTGTAACCAATCTAGTTTACATTTGACACACGAATCGAGCTTTGCAGATTCTAAAATTTTAAGATAAAAGTACTTTTTTTATACCGCCAGAGGGCATTTTACCTGAAACCTAAAATTTATTTACATTGTATCTTTTTTATTTTGATGGATATCGCAAAGCTGGGGGCGCCATTTTATAGACAATTAAAAACTTCAAAAATAAGCTCCAATCGACCTAAAAGTTGTTATCAATTTCAATCAAATTACCTACATACTTACAGAGTGTCCAGTAACTCAACCGACAACCTTCACGGAGTGATTCTACTATATTAAAAAAATATATATATTTTTAACACCCCAAAGTTCAAAAACTAAGATGCTATATTGCCTATCGGAATAAAGTTTGTATTTATTAGTTTTAAACCGTTCAACCAGTTTTCCCGAAAGGACGTTGAAAATTTTAAAATTGTTGGTCCATTTGTCCTCTTGTAACACCTATTCTGGGACACACAGACATAGAAATATTGAGAGCGAACAAAAATCAGAAGATTGATAACATACGAATTCTACGAAAACCTATTAAGTTTTGTGATGCATTTAATATGTCCAAAAAACAATATAAAAATTTATCTTCTCATTTCTTTTTGCTGTACTTAAATGCAAGAGAAAAATCTCTATTAGTTCTACTAATTCATCTTTTGAGTTCCATTACAATATGGTAATATTCTATTTTTAACATGCTCCTTAATTATCAAAAATGATAATAGCTATGAAGCAAACAATGCTTTGACCTTTGTTTGAACTTTCCAAATTAAAAATAAAAGGGTTAAGTTGTTGACTCAAATTATTTATAAAATGCTTTAAAAATGGAAATATGAATAATTTTAATTAAAAAAGCGATACAAATGGTTTATTTAAAAATCAAAATTAAGGATTGTATGTAATGTAATTCTGAAGTGATACTTCAGTAAAAAGCTTGGAAACGTCAGGAAAGACCCAAACGTCCTAAAATTTTCTAAAAGTCCGAAAAATACAGTGCGTGTTTGAAGTAACGATGCCCCCTTTTTACTTTTGAATTGTTTTGCATTTTTTTAAATAAAAATTAGAGGACTTTAGTAAGACAACATAAACCAAAATTTCGGCAAGAAATCACAGATAAGTATAAATGTCAAAAATACTTTTAAAATATAAAGTCTGCCAGGAAATATAACAACAAATAAAAAATAATAAATATTGTTTATGTCTAGTCTAAAAAAATACTAAAATAACTGTTTTCGAATTTAGTTTTTGAAACGTTTTACACCCTGTATCTTAAGAACGAAAAATGTGCAAACCTTGTGCAGTATGTGTCGTAGCTACGCTACGGTACAAAACTTGGGGGGTTAAGTCTTTTTATGGATACAGGACGTTAAAGTTTTTAAAAAAGTCTGTATTTTTAAATATCTTAGGAACTCTTTAACCGATCTAGGTAAAATTTGGTATACTTATTTAATGTAGTAGAACGCTTGTTATGAATATTGGGTCCAGTGGCGTCTCAGTGGGTACCACAGCCAATACTATTGAAAAAAAAGTACGCCACTGACTTCTTATAAAGTTTTTATATTTTTTTGTGATTAAGCAATTAACAGTCCAACTTTTTAGTCTCATGTTTTTCTTCGTATCTACATACCTAGTTTCGTTTTCGAGAAAAAAATATTAAAGCGATTTTTTCTAAATAGTACACATAGGCAAGACGATATAAAAAGCAAAAATAAAAATAAAACAATTATATCCCTAACAGTAAATAAGCAGTCGTGTATTTTATCGAAAATGATCATTTTCCCTATTTATCAAGGTCAAAATTGTTGGTTTTTGAATTTTGGATTTCGGAAAACGAAGCGAGATACGAAGAAGATACAAGAGACTTAAAAGTTGCGTCTTTAATTGCTTAATCTGAAAAGAGTATAAAAAATTAATAAAAAGTCAGTGGCGTACTTTTTTTTCTTTATAATATTGGCTGTGCACTGAGATTTCACTGGATCCAATTGTCTTAATCTAGATAGAATTTTACAAGCGCCTACATTAAATATGTGTACCGAATTGCAATTAAATCGGTCAAAGGGTTTTTCAGATATTTAAAAAATACCGACATTTTTAAAAACTTTAAAAGACATAAGAAATGATCCCCTTAAGTTTCGTACAGTAGTTAGAAAAACCCCGTATTTATATCAAGTTTTATTTCCGATTGGCACCACAGTTCAGGAACTCCTTATATATATATTTTTTTTAATTATAGTCATATTACTTTTTCTAAAAAAAGACAAACATTTTCAGAAAACAAAATATTTAAACAAATAATTACGGCATTTCAATCAGAAGATTAAATCATCTGTGCTAGACACTATACCTTATTATTTCATAAGACATACAAAAAAATAGTTTTGTTAACTTTTGATAAAATTTTAATTAGCGAGGTCACACAATAAACGAAAAATTATCATGTTATTCTGTGATAAAAAAAAAAATAATCTTGTGGGGAATAAAAAAGTTTATATAACTCTTAAAACGTTTTAAGTTAACTTGTTATGTTTATGTGCTATAAAATTCTTTTAAAAATTTTGGCATTTATTCAAGTCACACTTATTTTATTTAAATAGCGACAATATCGAAAATAATATTTCTGGTTTTATTTTTACCTGTGATTTTAGCATACAGGGTGTCCAGAAAGATATGGTCATAAATGATAGTGGTATAAAGAGTGAATCAGAATAATGTTAGTACTTCATATAAAAACAAAGTTCTATCGCGCTTTGTTAGGCTAGGCGCCCACTGAAGTGGCAAGCGAGTGAAATGGCAGGGAGGCGGTGAGCAAGTGGCAGGTATAACCTTCAAAGCTCCCAAAAATGTACACAAATTAGACAAACAATATAGAGACTAGTGGTATCCAAAAGACGCCACACACTTGCCAAACACCAACACTTTAATTCAATGCTTTTTTCTGTATTTAAAGCAGCTTTTAAAGATTGCTTTTAACACTGACTCAACCTCTGGCCGCCACATCACTTAGGCGACGTTCCGTAAGTTCACCACGGTTCTTGGTTTTTCGGTTTCCGTTCCGTAACCTTACCATTTATGAAATTTGGTTAGATTATGAAACGCGGTTTCTTAACATTTCGATGTTACCGGTATTACCGCTGTCAAACCGCTCTTTACCGGTTGGTTTAACCACGGTTCTTGGTTTTTCGGTTTCCGTTCCGTAACCTTACCATTTATGAAATCTGGTTAGATTATGAAACGCGGTTTCTTAACATTTCGATGTTACCGGTATTACCGCTGTCAAACTGCTCTTTACTGGTCGGTAATTTTGGTTAGCATACGCAACCTTAGCTTACTTACCATTTCAGTGCGCGCCTTGCCTTAGGGAGTTATTGTCCTTCAAAGATAAAAAAAAATAATAATTCAATTATACATTTTGAATTGTTGCCACGGTACCAGGGGCGTAGCTACCGCCGTATCAATAATACTTGGCCCCCGGGATGCGAATTTATAAAACCTATACCAGTTCGGTCAGGAAGGTGACTGAACTCGAGTAGTCTTTGTTTGCAAAAAAAACATTTACAAAGTCTACCCCATTTCGGTTCAAAAATTGACCATATCGGTGTAGTGTTTGTAAGCTAAATTTAAAGTAATTTTATAAACAAACATCTATAATGTTTGTCATTTAAATATAGTGTTTTAAGAAAGTAACGCAACCGTCAAACCTCTCGTGACCTGCGCTTTAGAAAAATAGTTTTAAATAAATGTTATATAAAACTTTTAGCACTATTGTAACACAAAAACTAAAGATATACAGGGCGTTTTCTTTTGTGGTGGTAGACCAGAGTCATTTTTATTAACACGCTTTTATTAACTTGGGTTGTAACTATCTATCCATCTATCTATCCATGAATGTAACGGAATCTTTGAGCCTAATTTTAACCAACTTCCAGCTATTCGATTTCTTTGAAACTTTGCACACGTATTAAGGACCCATGACAATGCAATAATCTGCAAACAGTATCCCGTTATCCTGGTTTGGATCGCCAGGAAAAAAAAATCCATTATATTATTATAACCACTGCTTGATACCACCAAGTGTCATCTGTCACCTGTACGTCCCAGTGGTACCAACCACCGGCCATTTCAAGAGTTCGATCTGAATCGATTTTACTCAAATTTTATATTAGGTTATTTTCAGAAAGTCCATCTGAAAAACTTTGCTACTCTTGACAAAATGGCGAAAAAATTTTTTAGTGTGTTGCCATCTGTTGGCAACATTCCAAACTTTATACATACATAAATGCATATCGAACTAAAAAATGAAAAATAAATAATAGTTTAAAAAAACTAAAAAACACGCTTTTATATGCAACCGAACTAAAAATTAGAAAATAATTTTTCATTAAAAAAATATTGTAAGTGTCTAAGAAACACTATCACAATATTTTAGCAAATATTATGCTTAGTATATTTTCCACTATTTCGTTTCTACACTTATCAGCTGTTTACTGATCTGTCAATTTTCAAAACCGTGAATTTCGTACAAATATCACCTCCGATCGGACTAAACTCAATTCAATTCGCTTGAAAAACAGGATTGACTTAGGGCGTTCAATCCAATCCCTTACTCAATCTAAAACGTGTATATCGCAATTTTTTGTCGGATTAAGTTTTATCCGATCGGTTGAATCGGATTCAGTTTAACGATGTACCTTTAGTCATTTACTGACTTTGCGATACCAATTTTTTATAGTCTACTTGTTTACCGGATAAAACCTGTTTTTTTTACCAAATATAATATCTTTACAAAAGTATCACCATTGGGTTGCCTAAAAAATATGGTAAGGCTACGATTATTTAAAAAAAAATTATTTGTTACTATTATTTATTTAAATCTATATGACAATTAATACTAGTATATGGTATTTCTTCTCCATTTATCTATACTATTATTATAAAGAGCTAAAGTTTGTAACTTTGTTTGTTGGTTAGTTGTTTGTTTGTTTGTAGGGGATATTCTTCGGAACTACTGAACTGATTATGAAAATTCTTTGACAATCAAGAAAGCTATACTATTCAGACGTGCTATAGGTTCTATTTTAGTATGATCAAACAAAAAGTTAGAAGAAAAATATAATTAACGCCCAACGAACTGGGCACGGGTCGGCAAGTTATAAATGAAACCAAGAGAAGTTTTTAAATTTTAAGGTTAAAATATTACTACAATGTTTTGGTACATTTTTTACAATTTAAAAGTACATACGTTAGTTTTATTAATATGTAGCTATACAGGGTATTTAACACAAATGCGAAATCTATACTAATATTAATAATTTTTCATTAAAAAAAATATTGTCATTTCATAGTAAAAAGCGTGGGGTGCATTTTACTATTTTTTCATAACTTTTCCATCATAGATATTGGCAAATATAATAATTATAACATTTAATATATTAAGCACCCCACGCTTTTTACTATGAAGTGACAATATTTTTTAATGAAAAATTATTTTCTAATTTTTAGTTCGGTTGCATATAAAAGCGTGTTTTTTTAGTTTTTTTAAACTATTATTTATTTAAATATAACACTCTATAAACAGTTTTTTTTAATAAAGCATAACCGCTATTGGCAATGCTCCTACTTGTTTTACTTTTGTGTTGTAAATATCTCCTAATTGTTCTCCCCACGGTCGTGACTGAATTGGTATGGGTTTTGTAAATTCGCCCCTGGGCTATACGGGCCCCCAAATGTGTGTAAGCAAAAATTAGGTAGTAGAAAACTATAAAATTGTCGGTTAAATTGAGAAAGTGTCCTAAAGCAAGGCTGTTTTTAAAAAGTGGGGACTTTTTTTCAAAAAAACGTTTTTAGGGCCCCCTAACTCATTGTGATGCAGGGCCTTTCTAAGGCACGCTACGACACTGCACAGTACCAATGCTATTTAAGCAACTTAATAACCTCATACTAATGCTTCTTACCAGGGTGAGACGATTTTTTTCATGTTATGTGTGCATTTTTTGACACAGGTGAGAAACATGGGTTTTTTGCATTTTGTTAAAGTTTATGATCATTTAAAGTCAAAATCGTGATCCATTAATTATTTTTCAAAAATTCGATCAAATAACACAAAAAAGGTTTGATGGATTAAATCGAAAATTTTTGGGTTTTGTGGACATTGACATTGAACTGTGAAAGGCAAACTTAACATTACTATTTTTTTAATATTTCGAATTTAACACCCGATTAAAATTAATGTTAAGAATAAAAAAATCAGTTGACTTTTGTGACGAATTTATTCAAAATTTCAAAATCCTCCTTAATTTTCATGTGCGATCAGCAGTTGCTGGGATATTAATGGCTAAAGACAAAATCCTCTTCCATTCAAAGTTCTCAACGAGAAGTAGCCATATTGAACTTTAAAAAAAAGCAGTTTAAAGATACAAGTTATCCAATTCCTATAAAGGTTAAGTTGGAAAAAAATTCCAACTTCGTAGACCAAAAAAAAGAACTGAAAAATTTTTTGATTTTTTTTTTTCAGTATCCATTAAATTTTTTGACTAGTTTCTGTTTATAGAAAGTTTCTTTTATAAAACGACATAAGGAATCACTCTTTAAAGTATTGTATACTGGTTAAGCAAATAGGTACCTAATCCAGTTCCAGATGACCTAGAAAGATGAAATTTGAAATCCAGCTTGGTAAATGTAATTATGTAAGCGTTGGAAAAAACTGAAAATTAAAAAAAAGTTAAAAAGATATAGGTAGCATCTTTTTTCTAGGAGAACTGCTCAAAGCTCGAAACTTTTTCCTGTATATAGCGGAAAAAAATGGGTGATTTATGCACAAACCCCCTTCTCCAACAGTGATAATAAATGAGATTTAACTTAACCCCTTGCTCTCCCCTCAAATGCATCAATAAATTTATGGACGCCCCTAAGTACCTACATATTTCGATTTTGTACAAAACCCTACAGCCAAGGATACTTTTAGTATTTAACTTGGCTCAACTTTTTCATTTTTATGTTCTTGGTAAGATAAAATATTTTTAATACATAATTATATCATCGGTTTTTCAATTGTTAACTTAAATACATTCTATTTATATCAACTTTTATCTAAGTATTAGATATTTAGGAACAACGTGTAAAAAACAGTGTTTAGCAATAATACATTTGTATTACGTCAGGAGATTCCTCTTTGATCTGTTGACAAAGACTTTAGTTTTTTCTTTATCTGCAATGACTTTTAAAAACAAAACTTATTTTTAATTTAGTTTAATCAGCGGATTTTATTATTTCGCGATAAGAATGATAAATTGTGTTTATCCTAAGAAATAATGTAAATAGTTTGTTTTCCTGGTGTTATCTTTAATGGTTTTTATGTATTATAGAGACAAGCGTACACACCCATTTTGGTCAAATACAGTGTGTCCACCACAAGTATACGGATGGACTTAAGACTTAACTCTTCTTATAAAATTTATCATTTTTAATATTTGGAAAAAAATTATTGTGTGCATTTTGAGTCATACATAATGACATAATGTGTTTATAGAAAAAAATTGTATTTTGCACCTGTAAAATACATTTTTAGGATATTTGTACCGAAATTTGAAACACCCTGTAATTTGTTTTATTTAATCTCTTTAGTCTAGACACATTTAAACATTTTATATCTATTATGCAGATAAGCAAATAAACATAGTAAAAGAAATAATAATAATAATAACACCGGTCAACAAAAACAACTATATTTTTCTGTTAGGCCGCTTTCAGACGGGCGACTTTTTGCAGTCGAAGTTGACCGCAAAAAGTCGATCGTTTGTGGTTGATTGTCGCTATTTGAAACATTTAACAACCATGAAAAAGCGATTCCTTTTCATACGGGCGTTTTTTTGACTGCAACCGAACTTCTGCCGCTGATTGTCGCCGATCCCGTCGACTGACTACACGCCGACTACAACTTTTTTCTTTTCGCACGGACTACTTTCAAACTACATGGCGCGGCGACAAAAACAAGTTTTGACATTGGCATTGATATTTGACAAAATGGAGCCTTTTGATACGGATAGTTAGTATATGATACAATGTATAAAATTGTTCAAATTTTAGGTGGTCATTAAGAGTAGGATGTACCTAAAGTTTACGTGGTTTTCTTCTTTTACGCCTTCGCTTTTGGAGAAGCAACAAAAGTAATGCTTCTTCTGTCAAATTCATAGTTGATTTGCCGCTACTGACGACATTTTGTCGTCCACGTAACTACAGAAAGTCGTAAGGCCGCTTTTAGACGGGCGACTTTTTGCAGTCGAAGTTGACTACAACTGCAGTTGTAACTAACCTGTAGTCAGTCGACGGGATCAACGAAAATCAGCGGCAGAAGCTTGATTGCAGTCGAAAAAACGCCCGTATGAAAAGAAATCGCTTTTTCCATGGTTGTTAAATGACAACTGCAAGTAGCGACAATTACCCACAAACGATCGACTTTTTGCAGTCAATGCAACTGGTACATGAACCTATTCATTTAAAATATATTGCTGTCACTTTTGGCATTTACTTGAGTGCAATATATTTTAAATCATATGAACATAAAGGAAATACAAAAAATATTCACTTTTAGACATTAATTTCTTATTATTTTACATATATGTTATTGTTTAGCACACATCGTATATAAAATAGACTTATATCAAGCAAAAACTTTTCTGATCATAATTTAAAATAAAATTATAAAAAAAATATATATAAATCAGTAATTTTTGCCAAAAACTTGGAAAATTTATTGAATTTCCACACAAGCAAACTTTATTTAAAAAAGTATACAGGGTGTCCGGAAAGGTGAGGTCAAAAATGATAGAGGTGATAGAGTGAGCCAAAATAATGTTGGTACTTCATATGAAAAAAAGGTTCCATCGCGCTTCGTTAGGGAGATATTGGCCTTCAAAGTTGGTTAAAAAAACCTATTTCAATTATAACTTTTAAACTGTTGCTACAGTACCAATGATATTTGGGCTACTGTTCAGTAAGTCGGAATTATACAGGGTGCGACGATTTTTTATTTAATGTATGCATTTTTAACATTAGTGACAAATTCGACATGTTGCTTTGACTACTTAATTTCTTTATCATTTTTGTACAAAAAAGGTATACCTTATTTAAACCGATATCTTAGACCATTCTTCATTTTAAGTTCAGACCTACCAGCTTTTGTAAGTATGTAATAAAAAATTTCATTTTTTCTAGAAAATTTGTTAAATATGGTAAAATTATTAAAAACAGTTTTTAACTGTATTATAAAAATTAAGGAGCTCACAAACACCGTTTTTAATAATTTTACCACATTTTATTAATTTTAATAATAATAATAAAAATTGATTTTTTTATTACATACAAAATGCTGGTATGTCTGGATTTAAAATGTGATTTTACGAAAAACGGTACAAGATATCGATTCAAATGAAGTATATCTTTTTGTACAAAAATGATAAAGGAATTAAACAGTCAAAGCAAAATGTCAAATTTGTCACCAGTGTTAAAAATGCATACATTAAATGAAAAAAAATCGTCGCACCCTGTATAATTCCGACTTACTGAACAGCGGTTTACCAAGGAGGCATTATTATGAGGTTATTTGGTAGCCCAAATATCATTGGTACTGTAGCAACAGTTCAAAAGTTATAATTGAAATTTAAAAATTTTATACCAACTTTGAAGTAAGATATCGATTCAAATGAAGTATATCTTTTTTGTACAAAAATGATAAAGGAATTAAACAGTCAAAGCAAAATGTCAAATTTGTCACCAGTGTTAAAAATGCATACATTAAATGAAAAAAAATCGTCGCACCCTGTATAATTCCGACTTACTGAACAGCGGTTTACCAAGGAGGCATTATTATGAGGTTATTTGGTAGCCCAAATATCATTGGTACTGTAGCAACAGTTCAAAAGTTATTCGCAATTCCTCATCTTACCATCGAGTAGAAAATTAAACATTGTACAACATTGCTAGATGAAGATAAGTAGAAAAGAATTTAGATGCGTTATTTATTTAAAAACTTAAAGGTTTTTTTTATTGTAATAAAACGAAAATGTTACTCAAACACATATTTGAGATCACATACTCACTATTTAAAAAATAGTTTTATGATTGGCAGTGCGATGCGGCATTCGATTTGAAGTTTTCGACAAAAAATCTGTCCCCCTTAACGAGCTAATAACAATATTAAAGACTGTTTTAAGAAATATTTCTAAATTTAATTTAATTAATATCGACTAGCATGATATATGGAAGGTAACATTAAAAAGCATGTAGGTCGTGAATGGAAACGTCATAATTAACCTTTTTTAATTTTTATTTTATATCAAGTTTACACGCCTATGGACGCATACCTCTTGATAAGATATAACAAATCTTTTAGTTATATAAACACATTTCGAACTTTGGTCAGCGCCAGTTAAGTTTTGGTTTGCGACGGTATAACATGTAAGTAACAGTTATATTACTTACGTATATGATACGCATATCTACTGTTTGTGTTTGTTGGGGTTAACAAGAGGACAAATAGACCAAAAATTTCATTTCAGATTTAAAAAAAAATGTCGAAAAAAGTCATGCTTTATAAAAATGTTTGCTTGTGAAAAAAAAATTGATTCACGAACAGAAAAAGTTAATTTATACATCGCAAAAATTTAAAAAACATGATTTTTCTTCAAGGGTTAACTACCTTTATTTTTCATTTTTAAGCAAAATGTCATTAGGAAAATTTACTTAGAATAATGTTTGTAATCGATAAAAACAAAAATTTTTTGAACTTCCTAATTTGGCGAAAATGCCTTGATGACATTCGTTTACAGTTAAAAAATATGTTGGGTAGGAATTTGGAGGAAGCAGGTGTTGGAAGAGCAAATTATGAGAGTTTTTGGGTCATTTTATTATAAAAATTTAAAACAATTAATTTTTGATAACTCCAAAATCAGTTTTATGAATTTTTTTGTTCTTCTGCAGTCTGTATACCTTAATTAACAACTTTTAACTTTCTTGGAAAAAGGATTTTTAAGTTTCCATATTATGCTACACAAAATATATTATTTTTACGCAAATACTTGTAAATTCTACATTGTATTTCTAAAAAACATGATATATTCTGGTAATACTTATGCTTCTAGTGTTTACGTCGTGCCAGCTAGATGCGTTTAATTAATTAGATTTCTGTGAGCAGATAGAGATTTGACAAAGAACGTCTCCATGTAAACATCTTTCTGATAGGAAGCCCCTTTCCACGCATTGGCAAAATTCCTCATGAAGTTTTTGAAAGGGACGACGTGTATATTTATAAAAACTTACTTATCCTTTTCTTTAAAAAGCGAGAATGTGAAAAATTAAAGAAGTAACGGTACAATTTTTTTAAATATACCGTATAAGGGGAACTTTCATTTAAACATATTGTGTATCTTTGTAAAATGTAATTTGAACCTATATTTTTATTTAGCTTCGCTTTCGTCATTTTGATGTATGGTTAATATTTCGGGTGTATTTAAAATCCTTTAAGATGAAGTATTACTCGAGCCCCTTTTCCATTAACAATTTTTGCGTGTGTTGGTCGGGATGGAGATAACAAAAATAAACACATTTTGACAGAAAATTGTCTTTCCAATGGTTGGCTCCATTTATTGCTTTAATTTATAAAGTTATTGTACAGGGTGTTTTCTAACAACGGTACGAAACTTTAAGATGTGATTCTTTATGTTATTTTATGAAAAAGTTCCTATGAACATAATATGTCCGGATTTGCTTCGTTACTGAGATTACAGGGCGTTAAAATTTAAGAAAAAAAACATTATATTTTAAGTATTTTTAATATGCTTACGCCTATTTGAATAAAATTTGGTAAATTTATTTAAAGTAATAAGGCGCTTATTTAGCCCCAACCAGATTGCTATGATTGGGTCCAGTGGCGTCTCAGTGGGCACCGCAACTTATATTATTGAGCAAAAGTACGCCACTGACTTTTTGACGTTTTTAAATTTTTTATAATTAAGCATATAATTATTCAACTTTTTAGTCACTTTAAGTGATACTAAAAAGTATCAATTAACAGCATGAAATAATATCCAAATTAAAAACTAATCAATTTTGACCTTAGTAGATAACGAAAATGACGATTTCCGATAAAATACACGTCTGCTCATTTATTTTAAAGCAAATAGTTGTTTATTTTATATTTTTATTTTTTTACCATGGGTAATTTTTTTTGAAGGAATTAAAGTGGCTTTATTCTTTTTTTCTCGAAAACGAAGTTATATACAAAATAAATAAAAGATACTAAAAAGTTGTATTATTAATTGCTTAATATTAAAAAATACAAAAACGTGAAAAAAAGTCAGTGGCGTATTTTTTTTCAATAATATTAATTGCGGTGCCCACTAAGACGCCACTGGACAAATAATAAAAATCTGGTTAGGGCTGAGTAAGCGCCTTATTACTTTAAATAAATTTATCAAATTTTATTCAAATCGGCCTAAGCATATAAAAAATATTTAGAAAATACTAATTTTTTTCTTAAATTTTAACGCCCTGTATCTCAGTAAGAAAGCAACTCCAGACATAAGTTTATAGAAACTTTTTTCATATGAAAGGAATATATAAGGAATCACACCTTGAAGTTTCGTACCGTTGTTAGAAAACACCCTCTATAAAATGTGTAACAATCTTACAAAGATACGTTCCGTCTCCTATTTTAACTAATTTTACCATTTTTTTTACAGTTTACCAGAAAAACTATCCAAGATGACCACCCACTGGAACTATCCTGACCCCGCTCTTCAAGATGAGCTCCGCAAAATCGCCAATGCCATCGTGGCACCCGGCAAAGGTATCTTGGCTGCCGATGAATCCGTAAGCACCATGGGCAAAAGATTGGCCGACATTAACGTTGAAAACACTGATGAAAACAGACGCAAGTACAGGTAAGAAAAAAATAATATTTTTACTTTTATATTGGAAAATATTGCATTATTGTGTAAAAATTACTAATTGGCTTTAAGTTGGGTAATTCCTTAACTTAGATAAACTAGAGAAAACGCTCACTGAAGTGACAAGCAAGTGACGTGGCGCAGAGTTGGAATACTGAAATCGGTATTAGAATACGAATACGAATACCGGAAAAAAAGTATTCGAATACCGAATATTTGAGTACTTGAAAGAAAAAAATCGAATACTTAGTATTCACGAACACCTGGAATCGGTATTTGAATACTGGAAAAAAAGATTCCAATACCAGAAAAGAAAAAAAAACAACCGATTATCTAAAATTTGAAGAGAAAAAAAACGGTCTTTACTTCATTTTCCCCTACTTTTTGTTTCCTTTTGGTATTCTAATTATGACAATGTTGGTATTCGAATACTGCTTACACATTCCGGTATTCGAATACTCGGAACACCGGTATTTGAATACTCGAAAAAGTATTCTGCCGAATACCGAATACCAAACACTCAAATGTATTCGAATACCTGCAAAATGTATTCTGAACACTATTCAGAATACTGAGTATTCGACGACCCAACTCTGACGTGGCACCGGTGATGAGCTAGTGGCAGTTGAAATCTTTAAAGTATTTAAAAATTAAATATTTTAAAGACTAGTGGTATCCAAAAGGGTTTCTAAGGGGAAATGAATTGAATTTATCTTGCTTGCCATATAAACCCACAAGGTTAATTTTATCCATTCGGTCACATACAGGTTGTTACAAATTTAGGAACACCATTAGGATCTCGGAAACGGTAAGAGATACAACGTTGGTTAAATTGGGGCAAAGTTACGCATAACTAATGACACATTAACATTGCCACTTTTTCTGTTCTATAAAATGATGTCACTAAATTAAGGATCCGAAGTTTTGTCTTTGAGCCACCATCATCAACTTTGTTTTTAAATGGGCGGAATATTAATACACTCGCATTTTAATTTTATGTATAACGATATATCACACTTAACATTTATGCCACGTTTCGAACCAAAAAAACACCATCCACTATTATTTCCATTAAAAATTACGTTTTTATTCCAAACGATTTTGGAAATTTCCAAGGTAAGTATGCATCCATTTATTTCTATTACTACTCATTATTATTTCTTTTAATAATTTATTAATTTATAATTTAAGTAACAAGTTACAAGAATTAAGGTAATATACACACATTTACTTATACGTTATAAAATAAAGCATTTAATTTAATCAAACGCCTCTATCAACTTTATCGTAGGCTGTCATAAAAAAAATGGATGCATACTTACCTGTTAACGAATATTTTGCAGGTTAGTATGATGTTTGGGGAAAAATCGTTTTTGTAATGGCGAAATGGTGAATGATGATGGTTTTTCGTTTCAAAACGTCGCATACATGTAAAGTGCGATATATGGTTGGTTTTAGAATTAAATTACGAGTTTATTAAGTTTAAAACCAAATATTCCGCCCATTTAAAAAACATAGTTGATGATGGTGTCTTGAAGACGAAACGTCGGATCTTAAAATTAGTGACATTATTTTATAGCACAGAAAAAGTGGCAATTTTAATGTGTCGTTAGTTTTAAAATACCTCCTTAAATAAACCGAGAAAACAATAAAAACTGTTTTGCAATATTTTGTTTTTTTTTCGGATAATTCCGGAACGGCTGCAAATTCTTAAATATTTTAAAACGGAATATTGTTAAGCATAAAAATGCGCAACTTTGCCCCAATTTAACCAACCCTGTATCTGTTACCGTTTCCGCGATCCTAGTGGTGTTCTTTGAATTTGTAACAGTCTGTATATGTGACCGAATGGATCGAATCTGTTTTTTTCTTTTGTTACCCTTAAGCCGCGTCCTCACTTGCTACTCACCAATGTTATCTAACATGTTTTCAAAATTTTATAAAAAAGCAACAAGTTATTATCATTTAATTTAATTGTCAACAAGTTATAGAAACATGTCAATCATCGGCAACAAGTTTTTGTAACATGTTGCTAAGGGAGGACACAGCATTAGAGTGTATTGGCCACAGATCATGGAAAGTACGGATTTTGTATCAAGGGATGTTTTGCATAGCAAGAGATTAGTAGTTGGTTTAAGGATTTATTATTTTTGGTTTTGAAAAAATGAATTATGTATGTGGGTCATTGACCAAATGACCTCATAGCCAAGTTGCGCGTGATCCTAACTATACAAACAATAAATTATTGGCTAAATTTCTCTTTTGCGTGACTACATATTAATAGATGTCAAAGTATGCACACTGAAAATTTCTCTGTTTTAAGATACTTATTAAGCATGTGATTATTTACAGACAACTTCTTTTCACCACATGCCCAACTATCGGCGACTACATTTCTGGAGTGATCCTCTTCCACGAAACTCTCTACCAAAAAGCTGATGATGGCACACCATTCCCCGAATTGTTGAAACAAAGGGGAATCATTCCCGGAATCAAAGTCGACACTGGTGTCGTTCCATTGTTCGGCAGCAACGATGAAAGTACTACACAAGGTAAGTTAAAAATCAGGTATAGAACGACTGCAAAAATGTTGGACATATACAGGGTGCCCGACCATATTTTGACCCTTTTGATCGCACAATTGCAGTAACTTTGGAACAAATTAACATCAATTTTACGCGATTAACCAAAATTTAATGTTGTTTTAACCGCGGTAATAATTGGTGACAACTTTGACGTGTAATACATGAATTTGAGGGATATTTTCTTTGTTAGCTGCATAAAGCAGCTGTAACCACTTTCATTTTTTGACAAATCGATGACGTCAGTCTTACAGCAGCTCACAGCGGTTGTGAGCGGCGTCGGGAGATGTCTAACCACTGTCCAACAGGAAGAAAAAACAAGGAGGGGGAAATATAGCCGAATTTGGGGTTAAAAGTCAAACAAAATTGACTTAATATATACTAATAACAATAACAATAGTATGTGCGGGAAACCATGTGAAGGAATTATTGATTTGCCATTAAAGATATTGCACATTTTTGTTTTAAAACTGGTGTTGGCATTTTTTAGGTTATATTATTTTTTTTTTATGTCATTTGTCATTGGCGGTAAGCGCTTTTATATTTTCGATTCACATTATAATGACGTCAGCTGTTAGACAAGCTTGTTAGCAGCTGTAAGACAGAAGAATTAGAAAAATATCCCTTAAATGTCAACACAACGCATTGGTAAATACCATTTTATCGCCTAAAATTGATAAAAGTTATCAAGATGCGGTTTTGACTGATAGGCTTTGAATTTTTTAAATTTTTTAAAATATCGTTCCCATTTGGTTGTGACATTCCATTAACATAAAAACAAAATAACCAATTTTTCGATATGGGGCAATTTTGTTATTTTAAATGGAATAGCATGTATATTTTTCTGTTTTTAAAATTAACTAAAAAATGTACATAAACTATGATTTAAAAAATATATGGTCAAGGCAATATAGCATTGACCATAATTTTTTAGGCAACCTTAACTGGCTTAAACACATTGTATCTATAGCCAACGCGGCTTCAAAAAGCTTGGATTTCTTTTTCGAGCCAAAAGTATTTTTCTTCTTCCAATTTATACACTTTGTATGTGTCCCAAATTCGACCCTCTCTGGAATATTGTTCTCATGTCTGGGGAATGGCATCCCCTACAACCCTCAGCATTCTTGATGCCAATCAAAGAAGGGCTGTTTGTCTTATTAATGATCCTTTACTTACTCAAAGACTTCCTTCTCTTGCCCATCGTTGAGCTGTAGGAGATCTATCGCTCTTTTACGGCTTCTGCTCCGACGAATTATCCAGTATAGTCCCTCCTCTTGCAGCTCCCAACAGAGAAACTCGTGGCTCCGCGCGTATGCATCCCTATACGGTTCAATTAAACAGGCCCCGAACTTCCCATTTCGTTCGTTCTTTTATCCCTAGAGTTTCTAGACTGTGGAACCTACTGCCAGCGGAGGTATTTCCTTCCCCCAAATCTTCAAGTTTTTAGTCCCATGTTAACAAACTTCCTCTTACCCGACCCTGCTTAAGACACCCACGGTACGTTAGTATTTAGGCTTTCAGCCTTCGAGGATTGTCCAAGGATTAAAAAAAAACCCTGTAGCAATACCTTTGTTGAAATACAATATTTAATATAAAATATTTTTTTATCCGGTAAATAGATGGTTGCAGGTCGCTTTCTATTCAAATTGCCCCCATAATTTCCTTATTTGTATACTTATAAAAAATCCTGAAATACGTCAATTTTATTTTTAGGGGAACACGTTTTTGTGTCAGAATTTACTTATTCTTGTTTATCCCCTCCCTCACCAACAAAAATGTCAAAAAGTTTAAATGGAAAAGGGGGTCAAGTGGTACATTATTTTAAAGCTCCTGACGAGTACTTTATAACCCTAAAATATAAAGGCCATATCTTCCCCTATCACAAAATGGTGGTACTTTAAATATTACCCAAATACCTGATTGGAATGGCCGTCTTTGCGAAACTAATAAAGTAAGATGTACTTAATGTGGTATTTTCTTAAAGCTCTTTTTAAAAATCTTTTAAATGGTAATACTAGTGATAATATACAGGGTAGGATAAAAAGTGTATATTTTTTAATAAAGCACCCTGTATAATATAATATCAATAAAATAGTCTTCTAAAGAGCTTTAAGAAAATACCACATTAAATACATCTTACTTTATTAGTTTCGGAAATACGGCCATTCCAATTGTAGTAGGTGAAGATATCGACTTTATATTTTAGGGTTATAAAGTACTCGTCAGGAGCTTTAAAACGATGTACCACTTGACCCCTTTCCCATTTAAACTTTTTGACATTTGTGTTGGTGAGGGGAGGAGATAACCGTGAATAAGTAAATTTTGACACAAAAATGTGTCCCCCTAAAAATTAATATTGACGTATTTCAGGAATTCTTTATAAATCTACAAATAACCAAATTATGGGGGTGGCTTGTTTTAACTGGAATGCACTGTATATAAGGCCAATTTACTTAGACGCACTGTATATGATTCCAAATATAGCTCTATTCTTGTATATCCCAATAATATACCTTTTGTTATAGGTTTGGACGATTTGGCTAAACGTTGCGCCCAATACAAAAAGGACGGGTGCCATTTCGCCAAGTGGCGTTGCGTCCTCAAGATCGGCGATCACACTCCATCTTACCAATCTCTCCTCGAAAACGCCAACGTATTGGCCCGTTACGCTTCCATTTGTCAACAGAACAGAATCGTCCCAATCGTCGAACCTGAGGTTCTCCCCGATGGTGATCACAACTTAGAGAGGGCACAGAAGGTTACTGAAACCGTTTTGGCATTTGTTTACAAGGTTAGTTACTCATGGGGTCTAATATTTTACAGGGTGGCTAACACCTTTGTTTGGCATAACAAAAAGTTATAACCAATTTTAACTTTTTCTCTCAAAAACCGTTTGGCATTATTAGTGTAATTCAGGACTAGGTGTTTGGCATTCACTCCTCGTTATAACTACTTTTAACTCAACTACACTATTTTCGAGGTCGTGAAGGATAACTGTTGTCGAAGATGTTTTTGTACCACTCATACAAATAAGTATAAAGAACAAGAAACACAAATATGTAGAAATTTAATTTATTTGTTTATAAATAAAAGCATAAAAGCCTTTTTGAATTTTTGACATTACTCAGTTAACGAGTTTGGCATCAAAACGTTTTTTAACTTATTTCTACTTTTTAGTTCTCTACTACAATACACTTTACCCCTTGCCAAACAAAACTAACGAGAAACTTGGGTCTGGGTATTATAAAGAGCGTGAGAATAAAAGCATTTTATTGTATATTAAAGCAGAGAATTGCCAGATAGTGGGTTAAATTGGGAAAGTGGGTTTTTTTTTTTGGTTTTCAAAAATTTTTGATAGGAATGAAAAAGCAATGCTGAAATAAGAATTATGAAAAATAATGTTCTTTGAAAAGTGGGGACCTTTTTTTTTTGTGTTTAAAACATTTCTTTCTGGCCTTTAAAACAAATTTTTTGGGCCTAAAACTCATTGTGATTCGGGGACCCTCCAAGGCACGCTCCGCCACTGGAAAGATTCCCCACCTTTTTTGAATACTACAGCACAAGTACAGAATGTGTTCTCGGTTTGATCTACGACACACGTAGTCTAATTTTTTTATTTTTTGATGCCAGAATGACAGACACGCGCATGCCGCCGACTTACCTCTCCAAACCAATTGAATTAGAAGTGGTAGATATATTGGATTAGTAAAAAGTACCGCAACCCTTTAATATCTTTAAAACTGATTAAGCTACATTTACCCAATTTGGTATCTAGGGTGTTTTGGACATGCGGAAGTAAATAGTGATATAGATATTGTTGCCAGATTTCCCAGTTTTGTGTTACACGTGTATTTTTCATTTTTTTAAATGGAATGCTTTATTTATTTTTGTTGCATTAAATTGTCTGGTAGTAGGTTTCTAAATTATTAGAACTCTGTCCCTATTAGTTGCCAAGATATAATACACTTCACCTCTAGCAAAAAGTATGTTAGTGTCTAAATATCTGTAAAACGGCTAGAACTGTCTTTACAAAATTTGGTGTTTGGGTGTTTTAAGACATGCCTAATTGATCAGTGATATCAGCATTGTTGTCAAATTTAAAAAAGGTGTGATGTTGTCATATTTCGGTAATTTGTAAAGATTAAATTTAGAAAATTTGTAATCTTACTAAAGTTGACACACTTCTATTGTTGCAACTAAAATAAAAGGGGCAATCCATTTAAAATGCCAAAAATATTACGTGTCGCGCAAAACTGAAAAATGTGGCAGCAATGTCAATATCATTGTTTAATTCTACTTGCCCAGAAATCCTCAAATACCGAAATTTGAATACACAGTTTAAGCCGTTTTAGAGATATTTGAGCGCATCTGAACTTTTTAGCCTAAATGTGGTGTTGTCATATCTTAGTAGCTAGTAAAAAGAGATATTTGAAAATTTGTGATTTATTAAATTTGGCCTACGCAATTTATTGCGATAAAAATAAATGGTGCATTCTATTTAAAAATAAACTAAAAAGATACGTGTAGCACATAAATGTGAAATCTGGCAACGGTGCCGATATTACAGTTAAATTCTTTAGTCCTAACACATTTCATATACCAAATTTGGTAAATGTAGCTTAACTAGTTTTAAAGATATTTTAAAGTTGCAGTACTTTTTACTAACCCAGTATGAGAATAAAGCAATGCCATGATTTATTTATTTTTTACTTACATATTCCTCATTTATATCTCTCATCTTAACATAGAAATCCTATCTTAAGATCAAGTTAAGCCAATTTGTATATACAGGGTATTTTAAAATTAACTACACATATATTTTAAAAGATATTTTTTAAGGCTCAAAATATGGCTCTTACAGCAACTTTTGACCTTTACAGAATGGCGGTTGCAGATTTTGAATGCGATGTTTCGTCTTTGAAAACCATCATCAACTTTGTTCATTTAAATGGAAAAATGAAATAAGATACAATTTATCTTTTTTTTTTGGGAGATATAACGTTTTTAAAATATTTTAAAAAATGTTAATAGAACGCCATGTTAAAATAATGTAATGACATGCTAACTCATTAAATAAAAGAATGGCTATGAATCAAAATAACATTATTTTCCCCGATGGGATGGAAATCAACATGTTTCTTGGTTTTTCTTACCTCCAAAATGCATCATTGCTGTGGGTAGAAGGCGTTGCTAGTTAACGCAATGTTCCGGCCATGGCCAGGAATATTTTTTCCAAATGCTTAATTTTTTATATTCTTCAAATATTCACTAATTACATTTGTAAAGTTTATCAACAATACATGACAATGTAATACCCAAGTCAAGTATTATGCTGAGATCAAATAATAATGATGCTTATAGTTAATGAACTAAAACGAAAATTAAATACTGATTTTGATAGGAGAAAAAATAGTATGTGCAACTCATAGTAAAAGCATATTTTCGGACTCTTAGTAGTTGCTCCAATAATTTATAAATAAAAAACATAAATTTTTTAGGCACTTGCTGACCACAACGTTTTCTTGGAAGGCACCCTCTTAAAACCCAATATGGTCACTGGTGGCCAATCGCACGCCGTCAAGTTTAGCCCTGAAGACATAGCCAAGGCAACAGTAACGGCACTCCAGCGCACTGTACCAGCGGCTGTTCCCGGAATCACCTTCTTGTCTGGTGGACAGTCTGAGGAAGAAGCTAGTGTCAACTTGAATGCCATTAACCAGTAAGTTTAGTTTGCAAACAATAAAATTATTATTGTAAGAGAATATAAGCATAGTTTTCTATTCTTCATTTTTGTTTACAGATTCCAAGGAAAGAAACCATGGGCCCTTACTTTCAGCTACGGTCGTGCACTTCAAGCTTCAGTACTCCGCGCCTGGGGAGGTAAAGACGAGAACGTCAAGGCCGGACAAGATGAATTATTGAAACGCGCCAAGGTATGTTGTAATATTATTATTAATCCTATTTAAATCTTACTTTTTGAAAATTTGTCTTTTTCCAAAATTTTAATTTGAAAATGGTTTCGATTTCTATTTAACTGGTCTATTAAATAAGATTGGACAATCACTAGTGTCGCATATTAAGTACATGTGTAATATTACCCTGACCTGTCACATTTCAGGGGGTCAGTGGAAAAATATAAGTCATAAAAGCAAAGAATACCAATCCATAGAACCCCACAAGTGAGATTTCAGCGTACCCTAAAAATTTTTAGTACCTACCCTGACCAACAGATGGCGAAAGTAGTACGATGTCGCTGTGCTAATACGATTACCATCAGAAATTGATAGCAGTCGCTGACGAGCAGTCGGCCCGATCAGTCAGAGTGAGGTTATACGCAAAATTTAATAAAAATAAAATCCTCGATAAATGGTAGTATCCATAAGATTATTAAATTTATGATTTCAGAATAGGATATATCGATGGGTTTTTCACAAAACATCGTAAGCGACATTCGTCAGTTTTACGAGAAACGTTTTTTTTTTTTTTTCATTAAGTTATTTTGAAAACAAAGTTGGTAATTTTTGTAAATACATTAGTGCACGGCTTTATTTCAGATGAAGATATGTTCTATATTGGTTCGGCGGTTCATTTAATTAATGGTAGTTATTTGGGTACACGCCAAAAATAAATTAAAAGTACCAAAAAACCAAAAAAAAAAAAAAAGCAGGTAAATAGAGAACTAAAAATCGACGTTTTGGTGGCAAGTCTGCCACCGTTGTCAAGATAAATTGAATAAAAATAAAAAATTAACTACTATTTAGGTTTAGAATTTTTAAAATGTTTAGCTTTTTTTTAGGAGATTCTGAAAATTTTGACATTAAATGTTAAAATATGTTTGTTTTTTAATTCAAATTAAGAAGAAATCTAAAATAAAAACATTCAGATCTCGGTTTTCTTTAAAAAAACGCGATGGGAAGAAAAACTCGTTTCCCGTAAAATTGCATCGATATATCCTATTCTGAAATCATAAATTTAATAATCTTATGGATACTACCATTTATCGGGGATTTTATTTTTAATAAATTTTGCGTACATCCTCACTCTAACTGATCGGGTCAACTGCTCGTCAGCGACTGCTATCAATTTCTGATGGTAATCGTATTAGCAAAGCGACGTACCTACTACTTTCGCCATCTGTTGGTCAGGGTAGGTACTAAACATTTTTAGGGTACGCTAAAATATCACTTGTGGGGGTTCTATGGATTGGTATTCTTTGATAAAAGCCAAAAAAGTTAATTGCTAA